>CAJNIZ010009557.1:94089-136624 GCA_905231905.1 Symbiodinium pilosum
TGAGCCGGAGGCTCTTAAGTTTTACTCACTTAGTTTGGGAAGATGAACCCTAGAATCCCTACGTGATTTCTATGCCGCCCAACACTATATGCCTGTGCTCCCTAACTCCGAACTCGGGTCTCATGTTTGTTGGGGAAAAGTGAAAGTTTCCGAAACGAACCCCTATAGTATCCTGAATTAGGACCCTTAGAAATCCTTAGAAGCACCCCCACTTAGAGCAACTCCCAACAGTGACTAAGGCCGCGACTGCAACCTGCCGCGGGGCCGACGCCCTGATGCGGAGGTTCATGCGCAATTCTAACCAAGTAGAATTCTAGAGCGGTGGGGGGGGAGGAGGTGTGATTTAAGCATGTGTAGGTTCTAGGGGTTTCACCGCTGGGGGGGTCTCTAACTCAGGGTCCTACTCTTTTGGAAGGCTGAATCTGTTTTGGCACATATCAAGACGGGCTAACCTCGCAGGGCGTAGACGGTCTTGAACAGTTGAACAGGGCTTAAGCCTGAGGGCTTGGATGTCACCAGTACTTTAGTCATGACGTTTTGGTGGGGTGTCTGAACTGTATGTAAGGTGCATGTAAGGTGACGCGGAAATGCCCCAATGTGGCCCTTAAGCTCAACTTCTTGAGGGCCCTGCACCTTTGACCACCTCTTCCACTTTTAAGTTTTGCCTTTTTTCCCCGACTTGTCATTACATAGGTTCCCTTAATCATTAATCATTTTGTGGCACTGCCGCGCACTGCCCGATGCAACCAATAAACCCCGTGTGCACAAAAATGTCTGCAGCAATGGTTGGCCTGGCTGCTGGCTGGTGGCAAGTACGATGATCATGTCAAGTCACGTCATTATCTTTATTCGGACTTCTCTTTGGTCGTAAATTTGATGATAGTTTAGTCCTCCTCCGCATGATTTTGCCCCCCTTGCTGCTTCCCGTCGGGTGGTTAAGCTACTTCTTCTGGGCCTCCTTGGCAATTGCTGTTTGTTTGGGCCTCCTAGCCTATGCACACTTCGACGACGGTAAGTTCACGAATGGCACTTCATCGTCTACAAGATTATGCAATCATTACATATGCATGTGTATATGGCGTTACAAACACCGCACATGCCTATGGCTACGTTTTTCTAACTGACACCCCACTCGCAGCTTCCCATATCTGCCGACGACTCCCTACGCACCAGCGGTTAAGGAGGAAATCCTAGGTTACCCTCTGTAAGGGACAGCCTCTACGCTGTGAAGCCCTGAAGGTTTTGCAGGCTGGGGAAGCATAACCCGCAACTATTCCCAACCGCAACTATTCCCAACCTGAAGCCTGATGCGGCCATCTTGCAAGCTACCAAACTCATGACATGGGCCTGAACTTACAACCCGAAGCCTCTTGGTCACCACGCAAGCTATCAACTTGATGACGTAGGCAGATGTCAGCTAATTTAACGAATTAAGAAAAAGGGAGACGAAGACTGAGGGCGAAAACGAAAGCAACGACACGGAACGCAAGGGAACATGCCGCCCTAAATTTCAAATGTTCAATCAGCCAGAGGTAGTTTCCATTTTCTTTTCCATTATCCCTATATAATCCCTATATCCCCCCTATGTTGTTATATTACCCCTATATTACCCACGGGTCTACAGGGGAGTCTTTGAGGTGGAGCCCTCATCTATGGAATCCCCTCATGTCCCTAATCTTTCTTTCAAGCCTGTGGGGCGCCCGATTTCGCGGGTCAACAGTAAAGAAACAGTGGCACACCAAGAGAAGGCATACGCCATTGCTTCGCGCTGCCTGCGAGTTGAGGCGCCTAACGTGCTGGCAGGCTATCCCTAGACCCTAAACCCTAAACCAGCTTTTTGAGGATGTGCACAGTACAGCCTGCACATGACCTTTGGGTGAAATTGCCACCTCCCCGCAGGTTCCATACAGACTCGGGCCACTGGGACGGCAAGCAATTCGGGCCTTGCTCATAGGCTTTACACCAACAGGAAATCTGATGGGATCTAATTTTGAAGGCTTTGATTACCAGCTACCGCGTATTTGCCATCGCTTGCAGCAGTCGTGTTTCTCGTGGCTGTTTGCGGCCAGGCAGGTAGCAGCTTTGCTTTCGTTGCCGCTTATCACCCGACACAAGCTCCGAGAATCTTGGATTTTCGTAATATAACCTCAGCATAAGACTGAAGACTTCTGAATCTGATTAGCCCAACCTCTAGAATCTCAGACAACATGACCTCAGAGAAGGGCCACAACTCCATACCAGCACTGAATAAACCAAGTCGGTGTAGTTACGGGGTAGGCTGTGCAGTAGGTCTGAGCGGTCGTGAGTTTAGTTTGCTCGAGTTTGGAGGTCTGTTCGGGGGTCCGCTAGGGCAATGGCGAGGGGCCTCGGTGCACCTCTAGGGGAGGGATAATGGAAAAGAATATGGAAACTAGTGTATGAGAAGTGTTATAGAGGGGAAAATGCAAAAGACAATGGAAACTAATATATGATAGAGGTTATATAGGTGCCATGGGGGGGATAATGGAAAACAACATGCACATTAGTATAGGATAGGGATTATGTAGGATTTATAGGGGGGATAATGGAAAAGAGCATGGAAACTAGTATATGATAGGGGTTATATAGGCGTTAGAGGGGATAACGAAAACTGGTATCTGATAGGGATTATATAAGGGTTATAGAGGGGATAATGGAAAAGAA
This sequence comes from Symbiodinium pilosum, assembly GCA_905231905.1. NCBI lineage: Eukaryota > Dinophyceae > Suessiales > Symbiodiniaceae > Symbiodinium > Symbiodinium pilosum. The sequence goes on from CAJNIZ010009557.1 coordinate 96,772, forward strand.
AAGGCAAACTAGTATACGATAGGGATTGCATAGGTGTTCTAGAGGGGATAATGGAAAAGAACATGGAAACTAGTATATGATAGAGATTATATAGGTGTCATAGAGGGGATAATGGAAAGGAAAACTCAAACTAGTATATGATAGGGATTATATAGGTGTCATAGGGGGGATAATGGAAAAGAACAGGGAAACTAGTATATGATAGGGATTATAAAGGGGGTATATAGGAAGTCCTACGGGGCTGTCTTGGCTGCGTAGCAGGTCAAGGCAGTGTATCTAGTGGGGTGTAACGGGGTTTATTTAGCGGCGTAGCGTCTCTATCAATACAGGTCTAGCAACAGCCCGAGGTTCACTGCCCAAATTTTGCAACTTCTTGTGTTAGGGTTTAGGGTGCTCTTCTTGTCAACTTCGTGTCTTCGGGAGGCAACTATTCTACACCTGGCGAGTCCCCATGTTCACCGCTGCAAGCAGGTCAGGGAGATTTTGAGGTCTAAAGCTCCATCTGGTAGTTTCTCAAAATAAGGGGACCCCAATACAGACCCCAATATACTATAATCCTTATTATGGGGACCCCCAAAAAGGTACCCATAATTTAGGTCCGGGTAGTCACTTTCCCGGGAACCTGCCAGGCAAAGTCCCCTACCCTCCCGCAAAACAGCGGACAGTTAGAAAACTCGCAGCAGGCATCGAGGAAAATACAGGGTTTACTTATGGTTGTTACAGATATATATATATGGGTGGAGGTCAAAATTATAGTCCCTTTTTGGGTGCCCTAAATATTAGGTGCCGTATTATAAAAGGGATCCAAAAAGGGACCATAATTTTGACAACCACCCATACATATACACACAAGCAAGGCTGAACTATGGTTGAGGGATTGGGGCCTAGGGTTTCCAGGGCTGCTCCAAAAAAGGGTGCCCTTGCGGACCTTACGGTCGTATAGGGATTCTGGGGAGACTGCAGCAGATCATGTTCGGAGACTCCCATATACCTCCTACAAAACATTCAATGGCCTTTGTAAAGATTTGTATAGGACCCTTGTGAGGTTTGTGTCACTTCGGAAAGTACAAAATGGTTCTGCTAAAGCTTTTCTCAGTAAAAAATGGTAGGCTTCCATCGAGCCCCATGACGGAAGAGCGTCATATGGTAATCGTGGCAATGGCAATGGTCCTGGTAATACCCAGAACCCTACACCCTAAACCTTCAGCCCTAAATTTTGAACCCTTAAGCCCCTAAACCCAGTCAACCCTCCATCATGTACCGCGCAGGGAAGCATGGACTCTACTTGGAGGGTCGGGGAGACTTAGTAAGTAGGTTAGTAATAAGGATAACAAGGGTTACTATATGGGTTATAGGGGTTATTAACCTACTTACTAAGTCCCGCTGACCCTCCAAGTATCGGACCCTATCGAAAGTCTGGTATTCCAAAGCAGAATATGAGCTACAGTCAGTATTTCCCTATGTATGTACTTCGTGGACATGGGTCCTTATAAAGGCATCTCTTAGGGACTCTTCGTCACTACCAAAGGGATGCCAGTATCTTTTTAGCGGTCCCTTGGTAACTCTCATAGTATTGACAGAAGCTCTGAAAGGCCCAAACCCCACAGACCTTCTGATCGCAGTGTCTCTTCAAAAAGTGTGCTCATAACACCCGCGCCCTTTAACGCGAAACCTCTGGAGCCTAAACCCTAAACCCAACACCCTGAAGCCTAAACCCCAAACCCTAAACCGTTAAACAGTACTTTCCATTGGCTTTTCCATGAATTATCCCATATAAACCCTATATTCCTATACCCCCTGTATAACCCCTTATACCCGTGGCTCACCTCAGCCCCGCCTGGAAGAGGCGGTGCCCCTGGCACTGGCGGCATCTTGCCCAGCGCGCTTGCGACGCCCGGGGGAATGCTGGCCGCAAGGCCTGTCCCCACGGTCAGGTTGAAAGAGGATACAGTGGTTATGTAGGGTTTAGGGATGTTACCCCCAAAATTTAGAGCGTAGGGTTAAGGGCTGACATGCATACCTCCATCACCCTCACTACAAATCTGCTAGGTAAGTCTTCTAGCTTCCAGCAAAGGTGCCATACCTCAACTGAAGTTTGAAGCAGATAGCGCAGTGGAGGACACGGGAAAAATTGGGGCTTTTGAGCTCTTTGATTCAATTTGGGTTCTATCCAGGCCAAAACGGCTCTATCCGAATGGTAGCTTTCCCAGCAGTTTTGGACTCTTTTCGCGAACCCGGAACTCTGACTCCAATCCTTAACTGTAAGCCCTGAAGCCCAAGCCCAAAACCCCTACCACAAACCCCAAACGCCCAAACCCTGAACTCCCAGGTGCAAGCACTAGAGATCCAGCAACGAGAAGACTTTATCTTACCCTATCTTGTGGAGGATAGCATCCAAAAATGTAACACTAGCCAAGTAAACCCTTCAAAGCGTCTGCATGATCCTGTATACTCCTACCTAACCCGATATACCTCCTGTTTAGCCCCATATAACTTATATAGCCTTATACGATCCGATAGAAACCCGCAAACCTCTAGACAGTAGTTTCCGTAAATAAGGGCACCCAATATACAGCCCCAAAAAACTGTAATCCTTATTATGGGGACCCCCAAAATGGCACCCCTAATTTTGGGAAAGTCTAAATCCCTAAACCCAAATCACTGAACCTATATCACCCCATATACCCCCCCAATCGACGCCCCCATATAACCCCTATGAACCCCTATGAAAAAGGTACCACTAGTAGTCCCCATATAACCCATAATAGTAATTTCAACCCTGTAAGAAGCCCTAAACCCTAAACCCCGAGAGCCTGGAGGGAGGTTGGCAGCAACTCCGGCTGGGATGCTGGCAGCAAGGCCCGGGGGCAGGCCAGCCACGCCTCCCAGGGTGGGCTTGAGAATGAGGATGGGTTTAGAGTTTAGGGTTTGTAGACCTGGTGTAGGGTTCGTGTCTGGAGTTTCGACGGGGTTTTGTCCGGTTCTTTCTTGAACTTTTGGTGTTTCAGGACCCTATACAACTTCTATTTATGCTGGACAGGCTTCAGGGTTGAGGGCAAGGAGTTTTGGGAGAGCATCGATGGGCTGAGGGCTGCGTACAGTGCTTGTGTTTTTTGGAGTGCATCTTGTTTCACAGTTAGGGCCCACCTGATCCGCACCAGGAAACTAATATGCCTATTGCAATTCCCCAAAAAGGATCTGCGCTTGTTGGTGCACAACTAACATACCCCTCAATGCAAGGAATTGCTGTAAGGCAGACATGTTGGTGCCGTTCCTTTTTGTACTGTCAAATGGCTGTGGGTATATACCCCACATTCCATCTACTTAATTTGTACTGTTATCCTCTCGAGGGTTGACGGCAAGGGGACTGCTCTCAGAGAAGAGACAACCCAAACAATGCTTATAGTATCCCTTAAGTAGACAGAATATGGGGTATTTGGGGATCTGATTATAATATATACAAAGCCATATTCTATCTACTTAAGGGGACTATATATGCGGGGGTGTGGAGGGGTTATATGTGGATCATATTAGATTATTAAGGGGTTGTTATAAGCAAGTCGGGCAAGAAAATGCCCTTCTGCAGTCAATAGGGTTTAGGGCTTGGGTGGTGGGGATCAACAAGCTGAAATAAGTCCGCAAATTAGGAAGGAAGCTAGCGAAAATGTACTGTGATGGAAAGGAACCCTGCGCCATCGCACCTACCCTGGACCATTGAAGTTACAGTAGTGGTAGTTTCGAGAAACGTAAGCCGTGCAGGATTCACCCCACCTGCCTTCACTCAAAATGCTCCACCCTCCAACTTTCCAAGCCCCTTGAACTTGTAATTCCTACCAGGGGAACTCCCAAGCCCTAAACCGTAACTCCTAAACCACTAGTTTTGGGAACCCCTTTGAAAAGTGCCTGGAAGTGGCGGCAACCCGGGCGGCTTCGGCAATCCCATTATCCTGGGCCAACTGATTCAGAATTCCAGAAGTTATGAGCGGCATGTAGGGGTTGTATGAGTTTGGAAAGAGGTAAGTATATTACAAGTGAATTAAGTAGAGGACTGACCCTGCTCAAAAGAAACACTGAACTCCAACTCTATGTAGGCCTCTTTCAGAAGGACCGCAGCCTGCAACTGCTCAGGATGCTGCTCATAACCCTGAACAGAATATCCTAAAAGCGGCCCTTGGGAACTTTCGGGATACTTGGGGCTTACATGAAAGGGATTGCAGTATTGGGCCCCTCAGATTTTCGAGAAACTCTCACATAGTACCATAGACTGTGTAGAGGAATGACCACAAGAAGGGGCCCCAAATCTCTAGAAGCCAGCATGGAGGAATGTGTAGGCAGCAGATGCAAGTCTGAACGGTCGAAAGTCATGGAGGCAGTTGTCATTCATTCCCCAAACCAAGAATAACAATGGTAATAATTGTAATTGTAATAATAATAGTAATAATAACAAAATAATGTACCCTGAGGCCCTGCAAAAGAACCAGGAACCTGAACAGTGCAAGAATTTGCTTTGATTTTTAGGACTCCTCTCACAGTGCTCTTTGAGCTTGGCCAGGTTTACACATCTCCTAATATGATGATAATAATACGATGGCCTGACAAGTTACAGCCAGCAGCAACACAAAATCGCATAATATGCCCAGGATATGGAACATAGATCAGGTATCTGTCCAGGGTTTCTTCCATAAACGGGGGGACCAAAAAGACACCACTCACAGGCACAACGTACACCCAAAAAGGGACCCCCCCAACTTCTGCAAAACCGCTATTGTCCCCCTTAAGTAGAGAGAATATGGCTTTGGGTACATTATAATTTCTAATAAGATCCTCATATACTCCATATTCTATCTACTTAAGGTGGACTTATAGAGCATGAGGGGTCAAATTGTGTCTACCCAGTAACGCCGGCGGTGGGGGTGGCAGCGGGAGCCCCCCAGCCTGCCCAGGCAAACGGGAGCTTTCTAGTAACAATGATATTATGAGCTAGAGTCTAAACTCCCTAAAGGGGTATATATATATATAGGGGAATAGTATGTATAGGGGTTATCAAGGAGGATACCAGGGGTTTAGATACTAATAACAGTAATACACAATAATAATGCTAATAGGAATAGTGATACCAATAGCAAGAGCAAAAGGAGCAGTAAGTACAAGCACTAGTCATGGTGGTGGTAGTAGTAATAATAATAGTAGTAGCAGCAGTAGTAGTTAGTAGTAGCAGTAGCAGCAGCAGCTGTAGCAGTATGTCACCGAGGTAGAGGTATTTCTGAATTAAGAGGTAGATCAGGGCCATTGTGAATTTGGGGGAATCATGAGTGGGATACCAGGCTTGTGTAACCTTGACTGGCCTTAGAGTACTACTTTCCCGCAAATCGCAGAAAATGTGTGCACTGCGCACCGTATACATCCTCTCAAAATTACTGATTCAACCTATTCGCCACATTACCATTTCTTTCTTATTACACCCCTTCAACGGGGTTTGGGGGATGCAACTTGCTGCACACTTGCAGGCCTCCGACGGCTCGTTCCTGGCACCCGGCAGGGGTGGCTGAGTGCCGTATTTGCCCTCGAGTTCGTCAATTTTCTCCTTGGTTTAACGGCAGGCTGATAGCCCGAGAAACCAAAAAGGTATGATTTCTAAAGGGTTATCATACCAGCAGGGCCGGCGTCGGCTGCTAGAAAACACGAGATACAACGAGTGGTGGCAGCTCTGGCGCTATTAGTAAGTAATGCCAGCGAAGTGGCTGTGATCTCCGCTGCCAGCATGTTCTGGAACTCGAAGCCTCCCTCGTCTCCATCCTGAAGCGCATTCTCGGCGGCCTGCCAACAGTCTGCTAATGGGGTCGGTTGCCAGGTCAGTGATGACTAACATGGGACAGCTATTGGTGGGCTTACCTGGAGTCAAGCATAACTGTCAGAGAGAAGAACGAAGACTGGATGCGGTAGAGACGGGATTCCATAGGCCCGATTGCCGAGACACGCTACCCTCAGCCGGGATCTACTTTCACTGTCCCGTGTGGACCTCATATCATATGTCGGTATCCTGATGTATGCAGCTTGCAACCTGCGGTTACCGGATGTTGTCACACGCCCGGGTGACTTCATGGTCTGCCAAGCCTCCTTCAACTTGTCCCTGTCTTCTCTCAGATGCTTCAGTTGATCCCAAACCTGCATGGGCGGTCTGTCTCAGCGAAATCCGGAAAATGAAATCTCATCGAATCCAACGTACTTAGACCCTTCGCACTTGAGTTACGCGTGGAATAGATCGCCCAAAAACTCCTGGCTGAGATCTTGCACTTTGCTTGATGCTCATCTGGACACACTGCGAAAGGGTTGCAAATCAACCTCAGCTGGCAATAACCAAGCAACTTCAGTATTTCCCCAACATGACATACCAAAGCAACAGCACAATGACAGCGTGTTGCAAAAAACTGTCGTGGCCTCTGGCGTCATGGCGGCAGTCATCGCGGACTAGGCCACTCCGACGCAAACGTTTGACGATTCAGCTCGAGTCACTCGACTTGCTTGGAGTTGTGGGGCGTCATCTACTGTAGGAAAAATAGCTTCGTGCTGTGGCGGGTGTGCTGGTTGCTTGCTGCTGGATGGTTATTTCATAAAGAAACTGTTGCGCAGACTTACTTGAAGTGGAAACGCTGGCATGTCTCTTCATGCACGTGCACCAGTGGTGGATGTGACGCTGTGCTCAGCCAAATGCTTGATGAAACCAGCTGCGGCCATGCAAAGTGCGAAGACCTTGCTTTACACGTATGGACGTGAGCCATGGTTTCTTCAACTTGGTGGTTGTGCGAGCTACCTGGATCTCACTAGCCTCCCTGAAGCTCCTTCAAATTCAATGCTCTGTGGACATGCAGGTCTCGGCTCCCGGCGGTCGCTGTCAGCTCGTCGTGTACAGCCGAAGGTGCGCAAACATTACCTGTCGATCATCCAGCAAGCTCACTGGAGGTTTGATATGACTGCGGAAATCACGAACTTTTGCTGGGATGCTGTTTCTGCCTTATTTACACATGATGGAAGCCAAGCCGTGTGCAAGTGGACGCTACAACATGTGTCTCTATTCTGCGGCTGCTTTTGCACATGATGGGCTAAACCCAAACTGCAATGCAACCGATTCAACACGAATGGGAAAGGGGGTATGTGTGTTTGACCGTGGATTCCTTTTGCGGTTACCTCTGTGATGACAGGGCCTTCCACTGAAGAGTGCTACGCTACCACATTGGGCGTACTTAGCCTCTCTACAGGTACATCTCAGCAAGCCACACGGTGTCTCTGTTGTACACGTGCAAACTCGAGCATCACATCCCAAACACCCTGAGCAGCGGCGCCAAATAACGAGGTTGTGTGAACATAACTGTACAACATGAGCATAGAACATGGACAGGACTGTAGTTATTTCACCCCCCACACCAACATACCCCAGCCCTCCCCGACCACGATCAAATCGAAGACAGGAAACGGTCAGAAAAAAAAACATACACGGTCAAAAACAAAATATGCAAATTCAAGAAAAAAGACATGCTGCTTCAGAAAAAAACACAGCCGTCAGAAAAAATGACACCCCACAACATAGGCGACTCACGGCGACTCCACACAGCTACCGCAAAAAATGTCAATCAAAAAAATCCACGATCAGGAAAAGCTGTCCACTGTCAAAAAATTGGAATCCCACAGGAAAGCGGAAGCCTTCTAATGCTCCTTTATGCAGTACAATACGGGTCACCGTGGAACCGTACTTATTTTATGATATTTTTTTGTGGGAGTGCCAGTTCGCTATAGTAGTCGGTGCGAAAATGACAGGGGCCTGGCTTGCCGCCAGGGCAGATGGTGCCCACTGCCGCAACCACTCCAAGCACAGCGAGCGAATCTCCAGGTGCCTGGGCTCTGCAAGGCTTACCGTGAGGTTTGGGGTTTGCCGTTCAAAGTTTACATCACCTGTTTGCAAGTGCATCTACAGTCGTTGAAGGGACGATGCAATCCCGACTGATTTGTTTGCATTGTCTTGCAGCTGCAAGTGAACGCTGCAGGACCAGTATGAGGGATGCCGTCTTTAATGTCCAACTTTTTGCTTACTTACGGTCTGCACCATTGAGCCGGCTGTACATTTTCGAGCTGATAGTTTTGGAGGCCCGACGTTCCGGCGCTCTCATGCTTCGGACAAAAGACCCAACACGCGTGAATCTTCTACGGATCCCAAAAGCGAAGCGTTCTTGAATTCGTTCCCAAATGAAAAACCTACTACACCTCCTAAAGCCCATCCCTCGCGCATGTAGAACACATCTCAACATAGCAGGCAAACACGCAACTGAATTTTTTCGTGCACGGTGTAGCTACGGTTTCATGAGTGGAAAGGCTGAGAAAAACTCAGCTCAATCTTACACTCCAAAGGGCTCAGACACGCTGAGCAAAATCCTTCCACCCAACCAATCGTTGAGTTTGCTGAGAAATCTCACGCATTCTTAAATGTGCTGCTCAGCCTTCTTTGCTTGAACGAGGCGCTGCACCTCAGCCAGAGCCTCAAGGTCCAGCCCTTCAAGATCTGAGGCAATGCCCTGCTGAGCGCTTTCACGCTGAAGGAAAAACGAGCTCGGAGCTGAAGAAGACTGGGGAGCCTTTCTCTTCTTCTGCCTGATTTTCCCCTCAGCCACTGCTGCAAGGCCTGAAGCTTCACTGAGCGCTCCGTGCTCAATGAAGTCTTCCAGCGAGCTCAGGGCACTCTGGAGCTCTCCCCTCAAGTTGTCGGCGTCTGCCTTCATTCTTGAGACTCGACTGATCTGGTCCTGCAGCATCCTGTCCGAGTACCCCTTCCCTCTCAGCTTGAACATGATGGCACTTAGTTCGCGCTGACAGTTGCTGATGAAAGTCTCCGTAATGCCAGGCAAGCCTTCTGAGTGTGACATGTTGTCACCTTGCCCATACTCTGGCTGCTGAGGGCCTCCTTGATACCCGCTGCCTGAGGTACCCTTCAAAGAAGCCTCAGGGAGTGCTTCAGCCATCAAACACATCCTGTGCTTAGGGACCACTGTGAAGTCATACCTGAGGAAGTGCCTCCAAGGCAAGGTCTCAGCAAGCTGGAGTATCTTAGTGTGATACTGATGCACTTGCTCAGCTCGGAAGGAAGCCTTGCACTTGAGGCACCTGGTTTGCCAAGGCAAGCGGCCCAAGTAGATCTTCACTGAAGCACCATTCCTGAGGCACTCCTCACACTCAATGTAAGGCTCATCATGGCCCGCCCTGTCAAACTTCAGGATGGTGTCCTTAGACATGCCCTCATTGAAGAGCTGCTGAGGTGTCATGCTGAGAACCTCAGATAGGTCCAACAGGTCAAAGCAGGTTCAATCTTAAACCTTCAGACACAACTCTCAAACCTTGTCACAACGACCTCAGATGCTGCTGAGAGTCTGGAGGCAGGGCTCAAGGCCAGCAAGCTCAGCAGCGACTCGTCAGGGAGTCTTAGAACGCTGAAAGCCAAGAAATTTGGGTTCTTCAATTCAAACAATTCGAAATCAATCCCAAGCTTGCAACCGAAGATGCATACAAGAAATAGCAGCAATAATAACCATAGTAAGAGCAGGAGCAGTGGGAGGAGTAGGAGTAGGCGTAAGAGTAAGATTAAGTGAACGTAAGCGTAAGTGTAGGTGTAACTGTAGGCGTAATCGTAGAAGTAATAATGACAAATACTAGTACGAGTAGCACTACCAATAGCATAGCAATAGCGATAGATGCATAGTAACAGTAACAGTAACAGTAACAGTAACAGTAACAGTAACAGTAACGGTAACGGTAACAGTCACAGTCACAGTAATAGTAATAGTAATGGTAATCGTAATAGGTAAAAGTAACAATAGGTAGTGAGAGTCATAGCAATAGTGTTTGTAATAACAATGGTGCTAGTCATAGAACTAATTAACCTAAGGGTAAGAGTAAATGGTTATCAGAATGCTAACGGGAGTGTGGTAATAATAATAATAATAGCAATTTACTCAAAGTAGTCAAGAGTGCCGTCCCACAGCAGCCAGAAGCTTCACTCTTTTTCACAAACCGCGGCCCCAACCCCATGTCACTCAAAGCTTCCGCCCGCCAGCCCTGGCATCGTCTGTCTCACTGCCCTAACATAGGCGGTCCACGGGGGGGCGGCACCGCATCGCTAACCGGAGTGCCCTCCCCACCAACAGCAGGCCCCCAGCCCCAGCACCACATCGGCTTAACCTAGACGCGTTGGCCTGCTGTCTGCTGGCCATGCCTGCCAAGCATCCGCAGCCGTCTGCTATTGGCCATTGAGGGTCATGCCTTGGCCCCGTTCCGGCTTTGAGCCACAAGAATAAATCTCCGCGCACTCACTGTCAATGCGGACGCGCTGGGCAATTGTTGAAGGACCCCGGGGTGTTGCTTCAGACGCCATCCACAAATTTCCAAGCAAAACCGTCACAGGCTGGCGCCTGGAGGACACTGTCCGTCCTTGCTGAGGGGGACGACATCCATGTTGCAGACATGACACTTCTGCCGTCGGGCCTCCGCGAATCTTCTCACATGTCGGGTCTGTGCCAATGAACGGCAGCGGCGGCAGGGGGGCGTCCTCCAGCTCGGGCTGTTCCAAACGCCACGCCCTATCGTTGCATAATTGCCTGATCCCTCAGGGTCGCCTGGCATCCTCAAGGTTCGCCTTCTCGTCCGTAGCGAAGGCTGCGAACATCTCCTGCACCAGCATTTGAGGAAGGTCCTGAAAATATCAGGACAATCGCGGAGTCCGGCTTGACAAGGCGGTCAAGGCCCTTCCTAACATCACGGGACAGCTTTGGGAGCCACAAGGACGACTGTCCGGCGCCACGCATGTGAATGGAGCCGCTGATGTACGTGTTGGTGCTGTCGTGACAGTTGGGGTGATTTTGGCACGCTCTTCACGCAAAAGCGCTTTCCATCCGGACAGCGCCTGACCGTCAAGGGGGCGCTTTTGACCGTGCCCATTTCCTTTTCCGCACACCCATAAAACCTACACGCCGCAAGCCACCATGCATGTTCCACGCTAAAAGCGTCCATGACCGAGAGTATTAGTTTTTCAAACTGGGGGACCTGGGGGGCCTTGACCTTGTCCTCCAGGCTCTCCAAGGTGGCCATGGGCTCGGCACCACATCTCCTCCGGGTGCTCCACCGTAGTCCGGGCGGAGAACACTTCGAAGCTGTCCACCGTGATCTCGTTCGCATAGGCGTGTTGGCCTGGGCATTCTGCATAGCATGGCTTGCCTCAGCCGGCCCAGATGTGTGAGTATCTTCCCGTCCTGTTGCGGGAGTCACGGAGAGATCACCTGATGCCGCCCCCAGGTCACCAGGCCGCAGGACAGTCTGCCTGGCACCCTCGTCCGGAACATTCTCCTCAGGTCAAGCGCGTCACCATGATAACATCCGCCTCCAAGCGCTCCGTCTCAGACTTGCCGGAAACTATTTATTGGGTTACAGGGGGATTGGCACCCTGTGGCAACCGCCCCCTGATTTGCCATGGATCGCGCAGCTGCAACGCCACTTGAAGGCGCCTACATCAGCTTCCACTCGCGCGTCTGCCGAGGAGGCTGCCTCGTCACCTGGAGTATCCAGGCGGCGGATCTTGCTCAAGCAAGATGAGTCTCCGCCATCCACGTCAACAAAGGTCCTGCGCGAGCAAGTTGGAGGCAGCCTTCAAGCTGCTGACCAAACCATTCTTCTTGATCTTCTCAGGCTTCCACATGCTGAGCTTGGGCGAGCAGTCAATTATGAAACCAATGTCATCTGCATCCACATAGCTGGATGCAGCGAAATTCTCAAATCCAGCAGGCGTCACGGGCTCGCGCGCGACCATGCTGGGTCAACAATCGCCAATGATCAGAAACAAATCAAATCCGAGAATCCGGGGCAAGATCCCGAGATACTGTGTCCGTGCAAAACAGACTTGAGCCAAAATGGCATACGATCCCGAGGACACAATCCAGAGAACATGCGCAGATGATGACTTGGCCCCGTGACTATTGGGTTGGAAAGCGCACGCACTGTCTACCCTTCTAATAGCGCTGACATAGCTGTGGCTCAGGAACCTACCAGAGGTGAGTGGTTGACTACAGATCTTGAGGGTTGCGTTGCCATGGATTGGATTCCGGCCGAGCCGGTTAAGGTTCCGACTGGGCAGCAGTTCGATGCTGTTTGCGTATCAGTGGGTATCCTCGGAGTGGACGTAATTCTGAAGCGCTGCTGGCACGAGGCGACATTCATCGTCAAGGGTTGGAAGGGTTGCGCGACGGGGCGGCTTACTCTTTACAATCTTCAACGCACAGGTTCGACGAATGGGTGTCCCTGCTTTCAGTTCACGGATGATACAAAGGTGTTCGCTCACCTCGCTCATCAGCCAATCAGTTTTAGGACCCTTATAGAGTTTGTTCTCGGATGGGAGGGATTTCCAGAGGAGCCCAGGCAGCGCAGGTCACCACTGCATTGTTCGTTGATAAGAAGGTGCAGTCTTCGGAGCCGTTCTTAGACTAGTCCAGGGTGCACCACCCGGTTGGGCCACTTTATCCCCCAGCTCGATCTCAGGTCTGATGAGGCTTTCAGAGCAAAACCCCTCAAAGGGCAAGATTCCTGCCATTGCACCCGCCAGGGCCAGGTCCATTGTCGCTGTATTTGAGCATCAAAGCCACTGGGCATGCCTTAGCCTAACAGCGGAGGACGACGGTGTAGTATCTGGCATTTACTTGGACGGCCTGGACTTTCGTCTGAGGGACTATGCAGAACAGGCAGCCCAGGTCATCTGCAAAGGCTGGGGTAAACAACTTGTCAGTTTCAAAGCAAGGCAATGGTTCACGCAGGAGCCAGACATTGGATGCGGTACCCACATGCTGCACTCGTGGTGGGTGGCCAACAAGTTGCATCCACGCAAGCACTCAGAAGGCTGCACTCCAATCTGCAGGCCATCACTCCCACGCAGGGTCTCCATGTGGGACGGGGAGACCTGACGCAATCGGAGCACACAGCCTTGAAGGATCTGCTCTTGAGCAAAGGAGTGCCAGCAGAAAAGACAGAAGAAAGGATCAAGGATATCTGCAAGAAGGTGAGCGCCGGGGAGGTCGTCAAGGCCTTGCGCGCTACAAATCCCTGGCAGCAGCTGAAACCCATTGCATCGAAACCTGGCAACATGCTTCGACTGGTGCACCCTGAGGAGCTGCAGCAGAAAATTAGAGAAAAGGCCGCTGAGTCTTTTGGGGCGGTTCCACAAGGCGGAAGGAAGAAGCGTAGGCAGGCAGCGCAGGGCAAAGGTGCACCGGCGCTTTACGTTGAGCCCAAAGCATTGGGGCTTGTCGAAGGGTCATTTACAGCTGCAGACGGCCAAGCGATGCATCAGCTCAAGTTTGAGGACGTCACCGCAGACAGCCATGGCCTAGCCTTTTGCACATGTGTTCAAGCTGCTCCCTTCCTTGAAGGTGAGGTATTGAGTACGGACCCGCTATGTTTGGTCACCACCAATGCACTGCCCCAAGACATCAAGACAAGCCTGGATCATAAGGTAGTCAGATATCCGGCGCACTATCAGCCCACTGGAGAATCCATGCTTCTGACAGGGAGCTTGATCAATCTCGGAGACGAAAAGGTTGAGCTAGCGCAAGGTTCCATCGCGGAACCAACTGCACTTTCCACAGGCGTCTGCAAGGTCTGTGTATTCAGAGATGAATTTGAAGGGGACTGGGATGGCTTCTGCAAAGGTCCAGTTAAATGGCTTCTGAGCGCCGTGCCAGCCTTTAAGGTGTGTTCGGGGTTTGAGTGTGGCATAGATTGTCCTCATTTCCACCCGTCCATAGAGGAGAAGATAGATCAGATGGTCATGGACCTCTGGAATCGCCAGTTCCAGACCCTTGAAGGAAAGAAGGCGGAGCCAAAGAACTCAGCAGTGTTCTCCGTACTGATCAGGGTCCCTCGATCCAGGGGGTCTATGTGGAACCGCGCTCAGACACAGGAGTGGACATGAGCGAGGGTTACAAGGTGATCTGGATCCCAGGCATTGGCAAAGACAAGGCCAGACATGTCGTTCGCACGCAGCCAAAGGCAATCACAGTGGCCAGGCTAGGCAGTAAGTACGGGATCAGAGTCAGAGACCAGGACGAGGAAGCGTCCGTCCTGGATTTACGTTTATCAAAACAAATGTGTCCCGTAAATACCGTGTGCACCCCGTACCACACGGAACGCAGCGGACAGACATGATTCGCTTGCTCACTGAATGGGGCTGGGCGGCGCGGCCGCTGCAGCCAGCATGCGGCGACGCGGCCGGAGCCGCTTGGCTCATCGGCGCCGAGCAAGAGCCGCCTCAGGGTGCAATGGCATCTGGCAATGGGTTTGCAATTGCCACGCAGGTAGGTGGAAGCAGCAGCAAGGTTGAAGGTGAGGCCCCTGTATATGCCAGCCACCGTACAAAGCTTCAGTTGCAACAGGCCAGTTCAAGCTCGGATGGGAGCCGACCTGAAGACCCCTAGGCAAAAGCAGGACCCATGGTCAGCGTACAAAAGCGCACAAGGCAACCCAGCGCCCAAGCAGCCAGCCGGTCCATCCCGTCTCGAAGCCCTGGAGAGCACACTGAAGCAAAGCGCGCAAAGCACTGCAGAACAGCAAATTGCCTCCGCGGTTCAAAGCCATGCAGCCAGGGTTGAGAAACAAGCCGAAGCCCGCTTCCAAAGGTTGGAGGCAAACATGGAGGAACTTAGGGCCCAGAACATGAAACTCGGTGAGTGGTGAATCAGGTCAGTGGGCAAGTGTCTCAAACCTCTTCAGAGTTGAAGGAGGTACAGGTTGCGGTATCTCATCAGGAGGTCACCCTGCAGAACGTTGCCCAGCAGATCCAGACCCAAACAGAATCGACACACAAGTCCATACAGGATTCAGTACAGCAGTCCTTCCAGACAATGCAAGCCGGCTTTTGCCCAACAAATGCAAGTTCAGTTCCAATCCCAAATGGAACGGTTCCAAAGCATGCTTGCGAAGAGGAAAGCGTATGAACCCTATTGACTAGGGCGGACAGGTTGCCATCATCGGGCAAGTTCTTTGGGGTAATCATCGCGCTGCTTGTGGTTCCAGGCTCCAGCTGGTAACATGTACACAGGCCTGAGGTTGAGACTTCTCAAGCAAGTTGGCAGCCCAGGCCAGACTTTGGTTTCGCCTTGGTGAATTGGGTTGTCATCAGGCGCAAAGGTTTGGGGAAGCTGAAAACCCGGAACCTAATGGGGAATGGGGTTCCTTTGTTCTGGGAACGGTGAATCCAACAGAGGTTCGCAACAAGGAGGGGCTGCTCACAGAGCTTGGCTCGGGCATTTGGAATGTCACAGAGACACAATTATCTTCGATCACTTCCTGCTCGTCAGCTGCAAGCCTCAAGAGCTTGGCCAAGCAGCAAGGGGCCCCGGCGCCCATTCGAACACACTCCGATTGGGCCGGTGGGTGGTCAGGAGTGCTTTGCATCGGACTTTCCCTGTCGCCCGCTGCAGCTTCCACGGGGTGATGGTGCATTCCAGTCTGGCCGCATCCTCGCGGCATTGCACGATGTGGGAGGCACTTCACAAGAACAGTTATCAACGGATACCCATCCAGCTCTTCACATCCGCGTGCTTGAGAGGCCACAGATCTCCTGCTTTCCGACCTCACCAAACAGCTTGTTTTTGGTCGAACTGGACCAAGATATATAGCGGGTGATTTCAACCATGGTCCGGATCAGCTCAGTGAGATTCGGCTCTGGAAGGAGCAGGGGTGGTGTGAGGTGCAGGATTTGGCAGGAGCCACAGCCAACTTGCAAGCAGGCCACGCAAAGGGACCTAATCTTCCTCTCGCCAGAGATGCTAGACTGGTGCTCGGAGGCGCGAGTTGACAGTCTTTTTGCTGACCACTCCGCGGCGCAAGCAAGGTTTCAGGCGCCAGCCTTTAGCCAAACACAAAGTGCATGGGTTGTACCGTCTGTAACCCCGTGGGGAGACATCAATGCGCTTGGGTGGAGGGCAGCAGTTCACCCTTCAACTGACCCGCAATTGCCGAGCACAGAATGGCTCCAGCAATTCGCAAGAGGGTTTGAAGTCAGCTTGGGCCCCTTTGCGCAGGAGCCAATTGGGCCGGGCCTTCCAAGGGCTTGTCGGGGCAGAGCCAAGCACACCCGGCCATCTCCAGCACCTGTTGCAAAACCCAGCCGAGAAGGGGAGGTCAAATTGTCCAACGATCTGGTTGGCCACGAGGTTCTTTCCTGGCACAAGCAGCTGAGGAGGATCCAGAGTCTCATTCATGCAGTTAGGGCTGGCAGCTCCTCTCCGAATGCACAAGTATATCGGGCGAGCTTTGGCACAAAGTTTGGCACAGCAGGTCTTTCCAAAGAAGGTTTCACTTATGGTGGCCAAATCGCACAGTTCAGTTGCAAGGAAGCCCCAGTTCCCTTCCGGAGTGTCTACCAAGTGCAGACTTGCGCGGAAGGATCTTTGAAGATTTCAATGCCAACTTCAAGGCCTTTGAACCGTGGCACAATCGTGCCGGAACGCGAGTTCTTGATCATCGATACCAGGGTGGCAGAGAGCAGCTCTACAAGGAGCTGGCCAAGGGTAGAGCTGAGTCAGTTGACACGCTTGAGCTTGAAAAGGTGTACACCATACTGGCGGTGGACTCGGGGGGCTCAAAAGTACAAGTGGATGAGTCAATCGATGCCAGGGGACATAGCTCCTGGACACTGGAAGGAGAGCCGTGTAAGGTTGAGCAGGTTGAGGGCGAGCTTTGCAACATCACCTCCAGCAGTGTTGGTGACATACATCAAGAATTTGCCGCACATTGGATTTCCAGGTGGCAGAAGTACAGTCAGGTTGATCCCGGACATTGGGATCGCGCACTCAATTTTTGCAATTCGTTTCTTCCAGCCCGCCTCTAACCTACGAAGTCTGGCGCACAGCATTGCGGCGCTACAAGCCATACGCCGCGCGTGGGGTGGACGGCTTTGCCCACCAAGATCTTCTTCAGATGCCTCAGTCAATGGCCGAAGAAATCCTAGATCTGTTGTCAAGGATCGAAAGCGGTCACGCCTGGCCGGAGCAGATGCTGAAAGGCATAATCATGAATTTGGATAAGGAAAAACATAAGGATGGAGTCCTTGCCTTCAGGCCCATATGCATTCTGAGCGTAATTTTCAGAACCTGGTCAGCATACGGACGAACACGCCAAATGCTGGGACAGATTGCTGCTCATATCGGCTCAGGCACATACGGCTACCTGCCCAAATGTGAGCCAAGGAAATCTGCTTCGCCATCCAGGCAGCCATTGAATTGGCATCCCTGAATGAGGAAGATCTTATGGGATTTAGCACGGACTTAGTCGCTGCTTTCAACACGTTGCCAAGACAGCCAGTCTTTCACGCAGCGCGGAAAGTCGGCATGCCTCCCAATCTGCTGGGCGCATGGAGCAGATTTCTGGATGGGCTAGAGCACTTTTTCAGTGTGAATGGCAGCCTGAGTGACCCCATAAGATCATGCGCAGGGTTCCCCGAAAAGGACCCACAATGTCCACTGTGGCAATGACAGTGAGTGGTAGATTGGGCCTGGGAGTTGTACGTGCACCAGTACGCTCCAGCATCCATCCCCATGTCCTTCGTGGACAATTACTCCTGCGTGGGCCGAGACTGACGTGCACCAGGTGCTTCGCAGACCTCTGGGGTCTTGAGCTATAGACCAGGGCAAAACCTTTGCGTGGGCGTGGTTGATAGCGCGAAGGATCTAGGAGGTCTGTTTTCGTATAGTTCCAAGGTTCGAACCCAACTTCAGGTTGCACCTTGAACTCTTTCTGGGGAGCACTGAAGCGCTCGAGGGCACCGCGCCACCAAAAAGAGGCAATGCTGACCAGCAAGGCATGGCCAAAGGCCCTTCATGAATGCATGGGCTGCGTTCTGAGCGAATCCAGGCTAAGCCATCTTCGTTCACAGGCGGCACGTGCCATTAATGGCTGCCCTGCCGGCTCTAGTTCGGCTTTGCGCCTAGTGTTCTGCAGGGACATGACCACGGACCCCGGCCTGTTTCAGTTGTGGAGTCTGATCTGCGACCTTCGCAAGATCGGATCCAAGCAAATAGAGCTGATTGAGCAATGGGGAGTGTATGTGCGCGGCTTCGATGGCAAATACCGACCCGGTCCTTTCAGTAGCCTGTTGCAACTATGCACCAGAAGCGGCTGGCAAGTAGATCCGCCTGTCCTTGTGAGTGCTGCAGGTTTCAGGGTGGATTTGTTCAGGGCCCCTAAAAAACTGGTCCGTAAACTGATTGAGCAAGATTGGGCGAACATGGCGGTGCGCCAGCACATGCACAGGAAAACAATGGGTTCACTTGACAGCGTGGATCTGGAGCTGGTGCATCTGGATGAAGATCGGCTCACAGCATTGGAGTATGCAAGAGTGAAAGCTCTTCAAATGGGCAGTTACATTGCATCAGCACAGCATGCGCTGCACGATGCCACGAAGACTGGCGAGTGCACTGCCTGTGGTGTCCCGGACACAGTGGAGCACAAGGTTCGCTTTTGCGGCAAATTCCAGAGTTGTCGGGTGGGCTGTGAGGCTACGCTGGCCAGATGGGATGATCTCCCAGACTGTTTGACGCACCACCTGTTGACTCCACAGAATCCATGGATCAATCAACTCTACGGCCTGCTGATGAGAATCGACAGGCCCTTCCCAAAGGCGGTGGAGGTTGGCTCCTTCGACACCTGGACGGACATTTTCACGGATGGCGCAAAACTGTTCCATGGCAGTCTTTCGCTTGCGGCGCGGGCAGTGGTGGATGCTACAGCAGGACATGTTCTAGAGGCCAGCCCGCTAACGGGAATTCTTCAGACAGTTCCAAGGGCAGAATTGGAGGCTGCACTGTTTGCCGTCAGATGGGGCGCTGCCAACAAGCGATGTACACAGATTTGGTCCGACTCGAAATACGTCTGTGATGGCTTCCAACTTTTGCTCAAGGACGCTAAGGTTGAGTGGGGGTTGAGAATGCTGACTTGTGGGAGCAAGTCGAGTTGGCAGTTCAGTGGTTTCCTCCTGGTTGCCTGGGAGCTTCTCACGTGCCATCTCATCTTGATCCTGCGCTCTGCGAGAACGATTTTGAGCTGTGGGTCGCGCGCTGGAATGACATTGCGGACAGGCAGGCAGACCTTGCCAATCGATCCAGAAGCCAAGAATTGGTCGCAGTTCACTGGCAGCATCCGGGCACGCTGAGGTCTTCAAGGAACATACGAGGCGACTACGGGCGACGTATCTGAAAATTGCCGAGTGCACTGCGACAACCGGACATGGACGCGGCGAGGATACGGACCCTCAGAGAAGTGAGTGGTCTGGCGCGAGCGAGACGTTGACCTGGAGGACCGCTTGAGAATCGGATGGCAACAGGAGCTTGGACAACAGCAACATTTCCCGTCCGTGTGCATCGAGGCAGTCATGCAAGCACTCTTGAGGCTAGACACCCAAGGAGGATTGTGTACAGCTATCTCCTGGGTTGAGTTGGTGTTCATCTTGCAGTTGACGAAGTTTCAGTTCTGGCACAGGCCGAAGGGTACTTGGCAGAAAGTTGGACAATTCATACTTGAACCGAGGCCTAATCTCTCGGCAATAAATTCTTTTGTGCGCAAATCAGTGCACTGGCTTTTTGGGCACTTTGGGATGCAGGATTGTATCGTTTGGGGCTTGGACATTTCCCATCTGGGTGTGTGTCAGTCGCAGGGAGGTGTTTTGTTAGGTATTGATCCCGAGGTGCTTCAAAAGGCACGAGGCAATGGCTTGCTTCATCAAGAAGCCGCTTAAGAAAGCGGGCGACTTCTGCAGGCCACTTTTCTAGGGGTAGAAGCTGCGCGTTGCAGCATAGTTCCCGGGCAAGCCGAATGAGGCGGGCCCATGGACTCAGGACTCGACGCTGCATCGGGCACTGCACCGCTTTTCTGCAGTGCATGTCCGAACAGAACATGTGTGATAATAGCGCTGACATGAATACTTGGAATAATACTCAGTTCTAATACTAATACATAATTACACAGACCACCCTTTGGGCACGGGGTCAGTTTATAGAGGGTCCACTCTGTTTGCTGGGGTGTTCTATATTGAGGCGAGTGCCTAGTTCGACTGCAACAACATTTGGCTTCTGCACGCCTCATCTTGCCCTCCCCCGAGCATTGAGCATGCATTGAGCAAAACGCATTCAATTTTTCAGACGACCATGTTTCTTATGGGGCTCGTTGGTGTCCCGTGTTTGTCTAGGAGGCGTAGCAGCTCCACCGCAAGATGGCCATACCTCTTGCAGAGATCTGTTGATCAAATACCAATGTGGGCAGAGTTTCTGATTTGGGCCTGCGACATTGCAGGGGCCTGCCATCACCCCAAAATGAAATAATTCCCCAAGGTGAATACATGTACCACTAAAAGCAACTGGAGTTTCCACTTTGGGTCATCTAAGCATGATATTCTGTTGAAGTACATTTGAGGTGAAACTTGGAATCCAAGCAAAATACACATGCCCAGAGCTTGAGGTTACTGTAGGTTGCAAAATCTCCATGCCTCTGCAGTCCAGAATGCCTGAGAAACTCGTGTCATCATTGCTTGAAATCTCGAAAGCTGAGTCCCGCGCGTAAACAGCCCTGTCCGTGGTGAGTGAGACCCGCAGAGCACTGGCAAATTCTGCACCTTCGAAGGAACCAACACTTCTACATGGCTGCATGGGAGCTGCAGACTTGGGTTCCAACTGATTTGAGTAATAGCAATAGCAATAACAATAATGGCATATATATACTAATAATGCTACCAATTTGCGGTAGGGGACTGACACACCCCTTTAAAAACGGACCCCCCAGTGTCATGACCATGTTGAACCTGGGCCACCAGCTGGCAGACTCAGCTGGCGGCGGCATCCTGCCCATACGCAACCTCAGGGGGTCCCTTTGAATGTGATGCAGGGGCTGATGTATACAGGGATATATGGGATTCAGGGGATGCAACGATCGGTCCTTTTACAGTTTTATAGCCCTGCTACATGATTTTGCTGCTGAGGAAGCTTTGAGATGTACTGTTCTAATTGTTCTTACTATCTAGCATAGTGAAACATGTACCGCACCAGTGAACAGATCCGCGCTCTTGCACCAAGACATCAAGCTGTTATTCGAGGTGGTTGCTGAGATCTGTGCAAGTCGCTAAGAAAGATCTCGCCGCTCTCTGGATCTTGAACAGAGATCACGTAGCCCTGACGATGGCCATGCACATGTCTAGCGGATTCTAGCGGGGCATGATAGACAGCTACCGGACAATCAGTACTACATCTACTCAATACTCCCACCCTGGGCGGTAAGCTGCTGCGGGCAAGCAGAGAAGCTGTAAGTCTCTTCGTAAGCTACAGCTCACTGACTTTAATCATCTCTATTGTCGCAGGAGAGAGAGAGAGAGAGCGAGAGAGAGAGAGTGTGTGAGAGAGAGTGAGTGACTTTGCTGCTGCTGTCGTGGCCTTCCTGCCGCTGAATTCATGGCGCTGCAGCTTCTCCTGCCAAGGTGCCAGCTCGCAAAATCTCAAGCATAGTATGTTCAACAACGCGAACAATAACTCTGCTGGTGTCACGGCAACTATGATGATGATGTTGATGTTCACTGTCGCGGCAGCAGAGCAACAGCTGTGCAGCTCTACAATCGTCGGAAAGTTTTTCCGCACGTTCTTTGGAGCTGGAGGACACGAGCGGCCTGCAAAACTACCATACAATGCGCTGCAATCATTGACTGAGTTCAGCTCGAAGAAAATCCTGCCGCAAATGAATCCAAACAGCTAGAACGGATTAAGCCGCAACTGCACTGGCTGTTCCTCCCTGTATACATACCCTATACATACACTCTCAGAAGGACTCTGCTAATTCCATCTGACCATCTGCTGCCTTTCTCAGTACTGTCGCCCTACGTAGCTGCTTCCTATAGTAAAATCCAAACCTGTCACCAAACTCCGAGATGAAAGTTTCTGGGGGCCATGGAACATAACCTTGTCATAGCTTGAATGCTTTCCTACCTGGACCTAAACCCTAAACGCTGAAAACAAAGGATCTTAAGAGGGGGGCCTCAGGGAGCGCGGCCTTTGCGCGACCATGGGCATCTGTGATCTCATTCGCAATCCTACGCAAGGGTTCCAGAGGGTCTTGCAGAGCTTCCCTCAGCGCAAGTTCCCCCAAAGCAAAAATTCAGATCCTCTACCTTACCTCCTGAATGCCAAAGCAAGGGCAGGGCATTGCCAAAGCAAAGAAGATGGGATGATTCTCCGAACAGTGGCTACTGTAGGGATTTCCTCATGCTTGAGCTCTGCTATGGCGGGATCCTACCGCTTGTTGCAAGGTACTCTGGAGATCTCTGGAGTTCTCTTGCGTAATCCCCCAGGTCTTGTTGCCATTCACAGCCTATATAGAAAAGATCCGAATAAAACGAAGGACAAACTCAGCCTCAACCGAACAATGGAAGCTTCCACGTTGTTGGTTCTGAGTCTCTTGAATAGCTATCTGAGTCATGATTATATGAGCTATAGTCTAAACTCCTAGTATCCCCCTAATAACCCCTATAGTGATCCCCCTATATAATCCCCTATAGAACCCCTAATAAGGAGTTTAGACTATGGATCATATAGCAGCCTCGGTTCGAAGCCCAGCACCCATAATACAAGGAAGTTTAGCAATCTGAGCTGCAGTCTAAACTCCTTAAAACGGGTATAAGGGGGGGGGAAAATAGAGGGCTACTAACTATAGGGGTTATTAAGGGAATTCTAGGAGCTTAGACTATAGCTCATCTGGTGAAGGCCACCTCAACTCGTGGTCAGGCACAATGTCTCCCAGCATCCCCATGCCCAGAATTTTCGTCATAGCCCAACAAACAATCTGTAATCTCTCAGAGCAGACTCATGACTGCGACCCATCAGAAGGAGCTGTATATTGTGAAGTCCCTAATATTTTGGCGAAAACAATTCAGAGCCGGCTCCTTCGAACAGGTGGCTGCACCTAAGCTCACTTACCCGAGACAGGTTCAACGTTTTAATCGCTGCGTCACAATACGGTTGATTTTTATAGCAACTTGCAGAACTCAATAGGGGCATTCCTAATTAGGAACTCTCAGACTCAGGTTGGTGGAGGATTTCGTCCATCAGTAGCATTTGACGCCCTCGTTAAAATCAGATATGTCCCCAGTATACTTTGGATACTGCCATAGAGACTTGTCGATGGGAAGGTTCTGGCAGTGCGTTACTATTACGAAGTGGGAAGAGATTGCTTGTGAGGGCTCTTCCAAGGGAACTGCGCAGGGAATGTCTACACAAACCTTCGTGCATTGGGGTATGCGTCAGGAGATTGCGAGGGATGTCCTCACTGCCAGTTCAAGGCACCCCTACCCTGACCCAATCCAACATCACCAAGACCAAGTAAACAAGCAGACATGAAAGCAAAACTTGCTTGAACCGGCCCAGAAACGCTGCGGCCATCTATCCATCGCGTGCTGGGTATCTCCCATACCACCACCTGGAAGTTTCGCAAAACAAGGGCACCCTAAGGCCCTAGGCCAAGGCTTCTATGGATGTTGCTTTCAGACATTCCCACTGTCACTGTTAACGTGAAGCAACGCGGAACAATGCCCATAACGGCCCTCTGTCTCCCGAAAGACAATAATTGACGGAGGCACCCAGACACTCGGAATAGGGTGTTGCCATGGCCTGTGGAAGTTGATGCAATAACATTAAGCCCTGGAGAGAAGTGCTCTGACACTGTCGACGCCTAGCTCCCACAGCATATAACATTCCCCGCTATGAAATGAGGAGAAGATGTATTTCCCACCATCCCCGTCTCTCTCTCACACACACACACACACCAAACTCTTCGCCATGCACTTGGGCTCCTTCTTTATGCTTTTCTCCTACAAGGCCTTGAAGCCGTGCCGTGGGGAAGCATCGTGCAGTCCGCGCACGGACGCCAGCACGGTGGCGTGGGGCCTGCGCTGCTGGGTTTCTAGCCGCGAACAAGGAAGACGACCCTCCTCAGAAGCTATATCAAGCTGCTGGCAATCAAAAGCTGCGGAGCGCATACTCCCACAGTCACTAGAATTCTATTCCTATGCTCTTATTCTCAAAACGAACTCCGACCCTGAGGGCATGGCATGTCATCCCCAGTCTTGGCATAGGGTGGCTCTCGAGGGCCGGCAAAAGCCTGCGACCACTTCACGCAACACATAATATTGAGTCAGGATGTGGGGAATGCCCCTAGAAGCTGTTTTCATGCATACAGGAATTGTAAGGGGATTTCGATGCCTGCAACTGACAGAACTGCATGGGGATTGGCTGTCATTCTGAGAAATCCAGTGTTTTGCATAGAGGAAATGTTACGGTTGCATCACGTTACATAGCTGCTGCTAGAAGACGCGCTCCTTGACGCCTCACCTCAAAGCAAGCCATAGCCCGGAAGGATTTTGGAAAACCAGGCAGACTTCAGTACTGCGGATGAAAGGGCTGTTTATCTAGCCTTCTCTTGCAAGAACATGGTGCTTACGTGTGTGTTGGTCTGCATTGAGGGTAGCTTCCAGTATTTTCATTTCGAGATGCTCCCGTGCTGGACTTCATCACACGCAGAGCCTACTATAGCCACAAAAACCAACAGATAGTCCAACAAAAGCCGAGGAGCAAGCAAGACCTGAAAGGAGGCGCTGTTGATGAAGCGGCCCATGTACGAAGGACCTGACGCCAGGAAGCGTACAATCTCCTTGTAGCAAGGGGCTGTTGAAATTGCAGTCGTTCGCATGGTGCATCTTGGCCGTTCACCTACTCTGCTGCTGCTGCTGCTGCTGCTGCTGCTGCCAGGAGTAGTACTGCTACTCCTACCACGATGATAACCCCGAATAACCCACCGTGTCACTGCCACTGCCGCTACCACTACGACTACGACTACAACTACTGCTGCTGCCGCAGCTGCCCCCGCTGCTGCTACTGCTACTACTGCTGCTACTACTAGTACTAGTACTAGCACTGGTACCAGTACTTGTGCTGGTACTAGTACTAGCTATATTGTGCTGCTACCATTACCATCACCGCTCCCACCACCGCTCCCACCACCACCACCACCACCACCACCACCACCACCACCACCACCACCACCACCACCACCACCACCCCTCCTCCTCCTCCTCCTCCTCTTCCTCCTCCTCATCCAACTCCGCTGATTCTACCAGCATCTTCACCATCATTCTTTTAATGTTGGGGCTGTAACTTAAGCCATGCAATGGATGAGCGACGGAACTGCAATACTTGGGACTGAGGAATTGATTCTGAACCATTTTGGATTGAAGCTCAAAGTCGCCTCCAGTGCAGAACTGTCAAACTCCTACTGCATACGCGCGTACTGGCAGAACCATTTCCTGCGGGCTCTCACGGTGTTTGCAAGCAAGTGGCTCTGAACCCCGCATGGGCGGGTGTCTGTGCCCGGCCCCATACACGCCATCTCCAGGAAAAGAAGCCTTTCCAGAAGCAACACTCAAGGGCTCTTCGAGGGGCCCTAGATCGGACCCCTCATCCCCTTACTTCATGCAACATATAGTCTGTATATGTCCATTCCCCCCCCCTGCGTTCCATTCAAGGCCCACCTGGACGCCGTGAACTGGAGGGGTATCTCGCTGAACTGCAGATCACGCTTCCCGCTGGCGAGGATGACGCCAGGATGGCCCTCAAGAGCAGCCATTGTGTTTTCAGTTTAGCCTAATAAACCAAGCCCTACAGTAAGAGAATCACGGTGAACATGATCAACGCCAATGACATAACAGCGAGAGAACTGATCAAGTCATGAGGCCGGAGCGGGTTGGATGGGATGGTGATTCATTTCTCAGTCCGCAATCTTACTTTGCAGGGGTGTTGGGAATGACCTTGGCGTGCTTGTGTCAACTTCCATCTGGAGCAAGAAAAGACTTGAGGCATCGAAGGCTGAGATGGCTTCACATGGCAAAGCCACGGACAGAAGCGTTTCTTACGTTCCCCTGAAGTACTTGGGTCCTTACGGCAACAAGCCACCTAGGACCAGTACTCCTAGACCCCGTGCAATCGTTCTCCGGCAGCAAACCTCCGCAGCTTTCGCAGCGCAAGGCCCGTGTGTGAGTGCATTTGCCTCGCCAGAACCATCCATCAGAGACAAGCATATGGTGTTTTCTCACACATGTCACCGAAGGAAAGTTTTACACAAAACTAGGGAAGCCTTCAGCAAGGGTGCCCACAAAGATAAGGCCCCGTAGGAGATTCTTCAGTCAGGTTTAGCAGCGATGCAGGAATTGGCGTGGCCTTATCAGGCAGGAAGAAGAAGGTGAGGTAGTCCCTGCCCAGGACACGGTCTGTCGGGTATAGCTTTTGGGGTTTGTTTGGGGGTCTCACAGGTCACACATGGATAAGGGCTTAGGCTGGTGCCATACATCTCGGGATCTTCCAGCAAGTGCAGATGGCCCATAGGCAAGAGAAGCAATAGGAACAATACTGGTAATATCTTTATTGTAGAAATTCTCCACCACCAGGAGATGCCACTAGCCACCTGGGAACTTGTCAAAGTTTCTGCAGCCAAGAACAACACGGACGCTGACACCTTTGCGGACTACGCGGAGCTTGTACCTCAACACCAATTTATGCAATGTCAGGTGAGCAGCGTTTTTTTGGTGGTTGAACCTAGTAAGATTTTATTCCTTATATAAGATACTATACCCCAAAAGGAGGATATAATCTTACTCTATAATGGGTACCATAGCATCCCCAAATAAAATGCTACTCAGGTGGAGTGTGGGGGGTGAAATCAGCCTCGCTGGAGGTGAGTAACCTTTGGCGCATGTTCATTAGAGGGCAGCGCAGTGTTACAAGGAAAGTACAACGATAATGCCCTTGTTATCCCCCCTGATGAATATTCACCCTAACGCATAATGGATCACAATAATAGTTTTTTTGGGTGGGAAGGTGATTATTCATGGGGTGGTGCGGGGTTACTACTGGGGGGAGGGGATTATTCCTGAAGTCCTGAAGGAAGACCCTAGGATGATTTTCCTGTGAAGCAACAACATCCCCTGGGTACGGTATTTTGAAAATCCTCCACTTGGGTCCTGGGTCTCTGTAAGCATGAGACTGTGATGAACCTTCCCAAATCACGACCCCGACTGTGCCATAAATGCACAAGTCCCACCCAAATTTCTAACTCCAAATTATAAGCCTTAAGTTCCCAGCCACTTCAAACCCTTCCGCTGCTTACCCTTCAAAGCGCCTCAGCTCCTCAGAGGAGGAGATCGGGCAAACGAATGCCTAGCGGGCAGGCTTCGCTGCCATGTTTCGAAAGAGATGTCTCCAGAGCTCCAGAAGCAACGCGACATCAAACCCAAGCCAAAGTGATTTCAAAACATGTGAGCCATAGTCTACACTCCTAGTTTCCCCCTTTATAGTCCTTTAGTACTCCCCTATATACTCCCCTATATAACCCTTGACAAAGAAGTTTTGACCTTAGCTCACGTCAGGTTGATGGCCCACCGCCTGCTCTTGCCATCCCGCAACAGGCGGACCCTGCCTGCATGGATTCGGTCGGCTTGACCCCGCCTGCCAAGAGGCTGTCTGTGAGAGCAGATTGCATGCCAGTGCAGAATGGTCTTAGCCTGATGGCTGGGGCCTTGTGGAGGCACAGAGGTCTGGATAATTGTTGCTCCTTTCAATGAGAAGTACAAGGAAAACGGCGGTACTCTTGCTCTTGGGACGATCTTAAGCAATCCCTTCATACTAGTATCAGACACCCCCCCTACTTCCCGAATATTAGATATGTTCCCCAACATGTGGTCTCCAACGGGAATACTTGAGATTCGGGGTGGGACGTGCCTACTAATGGTGGCACGAAAGCAATAGTTCAACATCAAAATCCCCCCACTCCCGAATATTGAACAGCGCTCTTTATATCCCTGTATACCCCTATATGACCCAACCGAATAAAGCCAAGGAGCCTAGCTGGCGAAGCGGCTGTTGACGCGCCAGGAGGGGGAAGTACTCCTAAAGACTCGGTCGACACGGCTAACATGGGGGTTCGAGGGTTGTATATGGTATATATAGGGTCATATAGGACTACAGAGGGTTGTATAGGGGATAGATAAGCTACAGTCAATGTTTTCCATAGAACTAATGGACACGGGTTATTACTAGGAACTGTACCAGACTACTGAAGGGACCCCGATGCCCACCCTGAATGGCTTGGTAGCCCCATTCTTGACAGTAGCTCATAGATAGGAAGATAAGCTGGAAACACCCAAGCCAATTACTGCTCGTCAACTCAAGCACATAGCCAAATGCCCCAATTGCTTGTAATCCTCTCCTTCTGCTAATAACCCCCCCACCTGCACCCTAACGACGGCCCCAACATAGTATGCTTTTATGTCAGGGGGGATGTTTCATCATTAATTACACGGCATAAAACGCCAGCATCTGAGTCTCTCGCCGGGCTATCTGTTGGCAGAAACCGATCCGCAACGCTCGAGGACCACATGCTCGGGTTTCGCGGATCTGGGGTCAGGAACAGGCCTCGAAGCACAGCAGAAGTTTGCCAGGGAGTGCTTTCTGTCCATGACAACCCTCACTAAGGTACCTGTAGACTCTTAGACCTTCTTGCTACTGGCAAGTTGAACGCTTCTTGGACTGAGCGCGCTGAGTTGTTATGGATCCTTGGCACTCCTTTTGGGTTAACGGTTGGCTACTGAGAAAAAGGATTCGGCTCACAACTGCCCAAAGCAATATATCACCTAAGGCTTCAACATCAGAACCCAGGAAGCGGATGAAAGTTGGCAATTGGAGATATAACATGAAAGGGCTCCATACAAAGGTTTGTAGGAGTACACTTTCACAGGAGCATGTCGGGATATTAAAGTATTGCAACACAAAAAACCCTAATCTCGAAACCCATACATCCCAACCCCCCAAACCCTCGAACCCCAAAATCGATATAGGAATCCTAATCCTATCTTTATAAAGTTCCACGCGCTAGACCCCAAACCCTACATGAGCAAAAGTTCAAACTCCTAGTATCCCCCTTAATATCCCCTATAATCCCCTATACCCTAACCCTAAACCCTAAACCTAAGGAGTTTAGACTATGGCTCACATAACAACCCTCAATGATTAGGGCCTGGAAGCTGGCCCATCTTCAGGGCCACCTCTGAGCCCTGGCGCCGGCTTACAAGCGAGTAGTTGTTAAACCCAGTAAGATTAGGGTTTAGGGTTTAGGGTTTAGGGTACTTTGAACCCAATTATATGGGGATAATGGACAAGAAAATGGAAACTACTATATTACAATAGGGTATATATTGGGGTCATATTAAACAATGTTTTTTTGGTGGTTGAACCTAGTAAGATAATATTCCTTATATAAAATACTATACCACAATAGGAGGATATAATCTTACTCTATACTGGGTATGATAATACCCCCAAATAAAATACTACTCAAGTGGTCAGGGTGGATCTACAGGGGATGTATGGGGGAGATCTAGGGGTACGTAGAGTAAGGGTTTTGGGCTAAGGGAGGGCTAGGGTTATATAGGGTTACAGTAAGAATAGGGTTGTGGGGCCATGTGCGATAATATACGGGTCCACCCCAAACCCAAAACCCTCAATCCCAGACCCTACGCCCTAAACCCCATCTCCAACTCCAACATTCGGACCCTAAAGCTGGCATTTGACAGTAATGGGGTCGTACTTTTGGGGGTTAGGGTTACCATTGCCCTCTCATCAGGTGGGGAGGGCAGGGCCGGGGGGGGGGCGAGGATAGTTTCAGACTTCCGTGGCAAAGGAAAACGAGCACATGCTTCAGCTTAGGGTTTCATAGGTTGAGCCGGAGCCGGTGAGTTTTGTGCCCAATCCACCAAGTGTGCGAAAGTTACGGTTCCGCATCGGCTGCAAGCTTTGCGGGCTGGGGTGTGGAACGTATTTTCTGGGATATGTGTTTAAGATGATTCCTCCGGCCCGCTCGCAAGCCGGCCTGCAGTGGCATACCGAGGCCATCGAAGACCTTCATGCAACTTCAGTTCGAAGTGGCTCAGGGTTTAGTTATCAAATATTGCAAAGGAAGGAACGGACATTGAAAAGAAAAGATATCAGGACAAAAAAGCTAAGGCTCCAACACCACCCTCTAGTGGAGGCCGTACCTGGAGGGTATACCTGAGCTCGTGAAAGCGAGCCGGGCACCTAGGGTTTCGAGGCCTCAAAAAAAAATCAGGGAGCCACGCATGGATTTGTCCACGTCGTAATGAAGCTCGCATTTGGTTCATGGACTGTGGATCTGTCATGATCTGTCCCACAGGCTCTGTTCATGACAGTTAGTTTGCCTGGCCACGTGCGAATCCCAAAGCCAACACTGAAATCCGGCATCAGTCCTTAACAGCACTATGTAGGGTTGAGCAATTTCCGTTCTCCTGGGGCACATCCTCAACATCAAGCTGATAACCACAGACGATGGGCCATTTGATTAAGTACACGCTGGACGGCATTCACCTACTGACAATATCTCCTAACACAGCAAAGAAAGGCTATGCTCAACTCTTGCGGATGGAAGAAATCGCGCCATCCGTTCGTGTCTGGGGGCCATACCTACACCATACCGCAAACAAGAGGGAGATTACAGCCACCCCAACCCGATAACTACCCGCTCCTAATTTGGGGGTGGGAAGTTGGGCTATCACCGTCAGCTTGTTATTCTTTTCTGCACATCCCTCCCAACTTTGGGCGTTGGGGCTCCCAAAGCCCGTCTGCTTCAATCCCTATATCACCCCACAAAAACCTCATTGACCGCTGTAAAATCCCCAATGCGTGCCCAAGTCCTCGAAGAAGTAAATCTATGTGAGCTACAGTCTAAACTCCTAGTATCCCCCTTAATATCCCCTATAGTAGTCCCCTATATAATCCCCTATATAACCCCCTTCAAGGAGTTTAGACTATGGCTCATGTAGCTCAGCTGCTCCAGCTCAGGCTGCAAGCCTGGGGCCTCTGCAACGGGAAGTCTCGTAACTTGCTAGGGGGGTTAGCAGGGTGTGTGGTTTCTAGGCTTCATAAGGGCTAGGGTTTCTGTTAAGCGTTTACAAATTATGGGTCTCGGGAGTACCATTGTCCAAGGCTAGGGCTTGCAAAAAATATGGGGTCCTCATACACTCGATATATACGCGAGCATAAGATACGTTCCGAAGCTCCTTATGACCAAATACTAGATCCTAAAATCCCTATTCCCGAAAGGCGAAATTCACACGCGCTCCGGAAGCTTCCCCGCAGCTAAAGGATGCATGTTCATGTTTGAAGAATGAAACATCATGAGCACGGCCCGCTTTCAGGCCCAGCGCGCGTCTTACTCTCCATGATGCCCAATATAACCCCAAGATTACCCCAATGAATACCTGTACCCCTTAAATCCCCAGATGGAAACCCAACCCTAATCCCTAAACCCTATATAACCCTACATACCCCCCATATAGCCCCTATAAACCAAGACACCTATAAACCAAGACAGAAATCTCCAAGAAGGCTTCGCCACCTCAGAACCAAGACCGCCAGCCTTGAGCTCCAGCGTTGCATTGTCTGTCACTGCCAGCTGGTGGGGGATAACCTGCTATCCCCATGCGGGGGGGGGGTTTAAGGTTTTAGGGCTGGGGGGGTGTTGGGGTTTGGCGGCTTTTGGATGGTTTAGCGTTTAGGCTTAGGGTTTAGGATAAGGTTTTGGGGGACATTTTATTCTCCATTATTGCGGGGTGTGGGAGTTTGGGGGCTAAAGATGACTCAGGGGGTTTGGGGGATTTGGTGTTACTTTGAAATACCCTAAACCCCGGACCCTAGAACCTTAAAACCCTGAAACCCTAAGACCTTGAAATTTTGGTGTTCTGTATCGTCGCGGACGGGAGTCCTGTTCGGCCTGGAGATCCTCATGGAAAGTCCATCCCATTGGGGTAATATGAGGTTATATTGGGGTTGTATTGGTGTTGTATTAGGGATATATTGGGGGTTATATTGGGGTTACATTGGCATAGTGGAAAATACAATGGAAACTACTACTTAGTGTTTAAGCTTTTTGCACATGATAATGGTTTCTCCGCTGCAAGAGGTTCACAGGGCAAGCGACTTATGAGCTGTAGCACAAGCTCCTGGTAGCCACCTGAATAACCCCCATCATACACCCTTATGCAATGGCTATATAACCCCTTTTAAGGAGTTTAGACTAGTGCTCTTATAAATTTGACAAACTCCCAGGGGTCTTCAAGTGGTGGGTTGCTGTTAAGAAACTTAAATTAAGCTTTTGTAATAAGGAAACCCTATCCTTTACTACATG
This sequence comes from Symbiodinium pilosum, assembly GCA_905231905.1. Taxonomy (NCBI): domain Eukaryota; class Dinophyceae; order Suessiales; family Symbiodiniaceae; genus Symbiodinium; species Symbiodinium pilosum. Next base: position 129,127 of record CAJNIZ010009557.1, read on the forward strand.
CCCATATTCTGGTAACTCAAATTAAGTTCCTTAACAGTAACCCTAAACCCGGTACAACCTCATTATAGCAGTTTCCATGTTCTGTTTCAGTATCCCTATACAGGCCCAATATGTCCCCAAAATTGCCCCAATGGGTACCTATATCCGCTATAACGCAGTTTCCATTTCATTTTCGCTGTTCTTTCCCATTTGATTATCCACTATTGGGGTATAATGGCCCCAATAGTACGGTTGATGGATGAACTCTTGCACCACTTAGGGGCCCTAAACTATTGTAATTCCTAGGACCTCAGGGACTTAAGGTGGTGCAAGATTTTCTCCATCAACAGTATGGCCTGAACCCTAAACCCTAAACCCGCCTTCCCATCTGTGGCTGTCACGGAGATAGCTGCATGAAGCCCATGCAGAGCATCAGCCTGCAGAGAACGTCTGGGCGGGGCTTCAAAAATTCGAGTGTAGAGGTTATATAAGGGTTATGGAAGGGTTACATAAGGGCTATATTGGGGCTGTATGGGGTTTGGGGTTTAGGGTTTCCTAAACTTTATGGATGCCTCTTGGGGGGGGTTCTTATAATAATGAGTACAATATTTTGGAATCCATATTGGGTGCCCCTATTTAAGGAAAGTATCATCTGATTGCCTTTGGATATGCAGGCTAGCGTAGGGTTTGTTTCGAAAACCTCTTATACCATGACCCGCGGGCCTTCAAGCCATGCCGCAGATAAAGCCGGAAGATGGCCTCCGAAGTTCCGCAAAAAAGTCAGGAACGAAGCGCGGAGAATTCACTGTGCCGAACACAAGCAATCTTGCATCTCATGGCAAAAGCCCAACTACAGTACGTTGAGCAAGTCTGACAGGGTCTCAGGTGCCTGGGTTCATTGTCTATCAATTTGGGATGAACAGAATAGAGGAAGTGGCCAGATGCTCACAAGTACTTACCGTCGCGAGTACATGATTTCCTTTCGTTCGTGGTGCAGTGCCGCGGCTTAGTATAGTTTTGCAAGGGGGTTGCATTCCCAGATGGGTACACCAGTGTTCCTAAGGAACGGCATGTACACTCACACCAAAACTAAGCATACAATAACACAGAAACCCTATGGGTATGCTGGAACCTCCTAAGTGCCAGGCCCCTCTGCAGCGTTGCCTCAGGAAACGTGATAAAGCACTCAGTTTTTTCAAATTGAATTCCGCCATGGCATCGAAACCCTCTCAGGGTGGGAAACTGATGCGGATGGCGGCACGCTTTTTTACGATCAGAGTTAAAAGGCCAGTGCTTGTTAGAGCAGATGTGAGTTTCTCAAGATCCTGGGTGTCTCTCGTGGCGCCTATACAAAACAAAACACTTTGCAGGGTACAGCACCTGCTCACCAAGGGAGCTGATGATGCCTGACACCGACATGGGCAATCCCGAACCACAAGCCTGGAAATTGAATTCGACAACTACTTGTGAGTCACTGATGGCAACACGAGCTACTCCTGACTAGCTCGTGCGGCTCGTGCGCAGCATGTTTCCCGTAACATCATGAATCTATCCCCATGGCCGCAGCCCATTGGGGCCAAACTCTTCCATACAACGCTCAGCTTCTGCCTGACAACTTTTTCAACATATTTTTTCTTTCACAACCCACTTAATTACAACATTATGCAACCAAAGAACAACAGGCCCAACACCATGACCGAATTTAGGCCCCCAATGGCCCAAAAGAAAGACTCCTTTAGCCAAGGATTCCGCACAGAAAACCGCACCAGAAACCAACTCAGTTGCGGGCGGAATAAAAATGAAGCGAAATGGCCTAAGGCCAGTGAAGTGCAAGCGATGGTCGCCTGTGAGGGCTAGCGGGTAGAGCCTTGTGATTGCTTCTTAGTTTGCTTTACGATTATGCTTCCATCAGCAACTAATTCGCTTGGCTCGGATGAACAGAAGGCCACTGCCTCAGAATTTATCGTTGGGGTAGCCGACTCTTGGTCAAAACTTGTCCGGGCAAGATAAAATTCCACCAAATACTCCTAGGCAGAAGCTTTGAACATGCGATGAGAGGACCTGTACGCCCAGGACGTGATCGTGGTCATCACGCATAAAAAAGTATCTCTGCCATTTCCACATGCCAGACTTGCGCGCGCAATGCCCCTTCGGGTCAACGAGCCTTGGAACGGGCCAGCAAAAGGGTGGTACCTTCCACATGTGCATGCAGGAAAGCAGGCGCTTCTCAAGATTGCCAGTTGTGCACGGGAGCTCCTATCACAAGGACACTAGCGTACTTCAGTTACTGAGTCATTGCGCCTGGATGCAGCGGCAAGTTTATGAGCTGGTGCCCTGGCACATACAGTAGAATGTGTTGTGCTTGCAATGCGTGCTGCTGCTGCTGCTTGCACTATGAAGTGCATGATCACCACCTGCAAACAAAAAAATGTCACCCCAACTGCTTTATCACCTCCGATTTTTTGGCACGCCGCCCACTCCCCGCCTGTTTTCAAAATTCCAACTCTTTTGAGGCTACGATACGGAATGTTTGCGACTAGGGCGTGTGGAAGTGTAGAGTGTTGGGGGAAGACTCATTATGAACCCCTTCTATGTTCTGTGGAATGTGATTCTCCATCATTCTATCCCTGAACACTGTACAGCCCCTACATAACCCATATTACATGTCTATGTTATATATATATATACATAATTCCTATATAACCCTGGCATTTTCCGATAGACCCCTATGTAAATGACCCCTCGAAAAGTCCATGACGTTACGGCGCCTAAACCCTAAACCCTAAAGCCCTACACCCTGTAGACCCTGTACTGATGAGCAGTTGGTTTGGCAAATGCCCCGCCTGCTGCCAGTCTTCATGCTGACCATGTAGTCCTAGGTGCTGACGCCGTTTCAGGAAAATGCCGGCGAAATAACAAAAAGTACGAATAATACACATAGTAACAATAGTAAGAAAGGAAGAGACACATGTGTATATATATATATACATGTACATATATACATATATATGTATATGTATCCTACCTTCTTGGGTTGCAGTCTTGAAAGCTCCCCCCCCACAGACCAGGGTGGGGGCTAGGTGGCATGGATTCTGTGGCTTGCTGTTGAGAAGCTGTCGTTGAGATACATGGTACTTTCCCCAAATATGGGAACACCAATATAGACCCCAAAATACCACAGTCAATTATTATGGGAGTCCCAAAATGGTAACTCCTACTTTTGGGGGAAACCCCCACATCCGGAATTCCATGTTCTGGAGACCACAACAGAAATCCTGGCTGTGTCCTTACAGTATCAAGAAGCACTGTAGGACAGAGTCCTACGAGGATAAAAGGAAGCTCCACGAAAGGCCCTGCGCTTCTGACATTTGCCAATCCTGCTTCCTTTTCTCAAAGGAAGGATGCCATGTTGAGGATGGTTGATGCCTTCTTAGAGTTTGTGGAATCTAGTTAGACAGTGATACCTACTTCTGCTTATCCACCGAGGATTGGGCTTCACAGGTTAGAGACCTGAACCGATACGGCAATTCATGTTCCCCCAGTTAATTTCCCCGGTTTGGGAGAAGCAAACTCCCGGCAAATCCCTAGTTCTTGAGCCCACGGCACCACCCGTCCGCAGCATCTCTGGAAGACGGAATTCTAAACCTTAGATGAGCTATAGTCGAAGCTCCCAGTATGCCTATGCATGTCGATGCCGCTACATGCTGGCATACTGATGAGCAAGGCGCGTTGGACCGCACGGCAGTAGTCCGGTATAGGAAACTTGGGTTGGTGATGGGACTTCCAAGTTGTGACTGAACCCGGGGTCAGAAGGCGCACCCGGGTTTTTGCAATTTTGACCCAACAAACAGGATCCAAAACTGTATCACTCAAATGGTCCAGACCTCATGAAGACATCACCTTAAGTCTACTATGGGACCTTCGCAGAAGCTCTCTGCAAATTCCTACAGTGTATATGAACCCATTATAGTAGTTTCCATTTTCTTTTCCATTATCCCAATATTACCCCAATATATACCCTATTATCATCCCTATATTAACCCCATTAAAGTATGATGCGGCCTTCGGGGCTGAGAGGAGACGGCATCAACCATGAACTGTCAAATTGAGCCTTTCAAGGCCCTGTTCAGCAACTGGTCTGGCTTGTCAAGTCATTAAGGGGCGCTAGCAAAATGGGGTGCACGTCAGTTTTCAGAAACGCCCAGAAACGCAAGGGCTTTCTGAGATCTATATGGCTCCCGAATGTTCCTGATATTCCCCGCCATCCATACACTGTTTCAACATTCCCTGCAAACTACCAGTGCTCAAGCTATAGTTGCTTCGCAAGGCCCCCGCAACTCGACTCGTTTGCAACAGCTGGTTCACCCAGCTCCAGGATCAAAGGCTTGGGTGCCTCACGGCAGCTAGCAGCAGCACCACCAAAACACAACACTTCCAGCAGAATCAGCACCAATTCCATTGCCATGACGACGATGATGATGGTGACGGTGATGGAACCCTAATCCCCATGAACTACCCTATAATCCCAGTTTCCATTTAATCTTCCATGTTCTTGTCCATTTGATTCTCCACTATTGGTGGAAAATATCCCTAAACCCAAAATAATAGTTTCGAATATATTTTTCATTATCCCAATATAACCCCAATATAGCTCAATAGAACCCTAAACCCTATACTATACCCCCAATAGAGTAGCTCTGTAATATGAGAGACAAACTTTGGGTGACATGGCTCCGCCTCGCTGGCACATGGCGAAATATCCGTGACGGGAATGGCGGCCTGGTAACTCATACCTGGCTGACTCTAGGGTCTAGGGGTCTAGGGTGCTATTGGGGTTATATTGGAGTATATTGAACTAATGGAAGATAAAATGGAAACTACTTTTTAGGGTTAGGGTTTATTGCGACTGTCATGCCTGAAGTACTACCCTGAATCTCACGGATTAGCGCTTGATCCCCTGGCCCTGCGCCCTTCGCTGTATGCACAAAGAGCATGTGCAAAACGGTCCAAGACTTTGATGTGTTCAGTTCAGGTGCGCACCATCCCCCTGTTCCTGGAGCTGGAGCATGGATGGGTCCTTTATGAACCTGCCAGGGCGACATGGTAGGAAAGGCTAAAGGACCCGATAAACACTGACCATGACGGAGTTTGAAAACTCCCCAAACCCAAACGACAAAGAATCTCAGCTTCATAAGGTTCATCCTCATCTTCAGATTTGGGCAATGAAAGCTATATAGTAGTATAGGGGTCTATAGGGTTCTATATGGTTATACAGGGGTGTAGAGGGTTACATAGGTTCACGTAATCTGTTTCACGTCCTGAACCACTCCTAACCGTCTCAAGGGAGCAAATCACATAGGCAGATGTTAACATGCGGGTTCGGGCACCTCTTCCCCAGACTTCTAGATTCTAGACCGACCGCTTCATGCCCGCTCACACTTTTTGACACGGCCCCTGATATGGTCCTTTTCTGTCGCGTCCCCCAATGCGTCGTCCGTGGAATGGGGCTAATGGGGGCCCTAATATTCTTAAAGCATCTTTTGCTGCACATCGCATAAACAATTTTGACTGTCAGTTGCTGCCCGGCCGACCTTTCCAAGACGACAGGGCGGCTAAAGCCCACCTGGACGCGCGCATCGGCGGGGCACTCCTGGCCAGAATCAGGCAAACGAGTGATGATGATGATTTCCCGAAACCCTAAAATGGCAGCTTCCATTTTCTTTCCATTCCCCTAAACAAGCCCATAAAACCCCTATGTAGCTCCCATATAACCCTAAATTTCCTAAAATCAAATGAAAATCCAAGTATCCTTCTGAATAATCGATACATTACTCCCCTATATCACCCCCTTCCCTGCTAAGAGATTCTCAAGATGCTTATGCATGGATCCTCCCGTCTCACAGCGTGCTCATGGGTCAGGGTTTTGGGTTTAACTCCAGAGTACAAAGGCCCCTCATCTACCATAAAAACAAATGGGTGCTGACTGTATGATACTCTAGGGACACGATCACAAAACATGCGAACTCTGCCAAAATCCATGCGTTATATCCCAGTCAAGCATACCCGTAACCCCAACTACCTACAGATTTATGGAGTATATACCTATTAATTCAGGGATAACTACTGCTAAGCTGTAGGTATCTAATTGGGGCTACATGTACTCATATGCAACTTCCAGCTGAGTTCCCGACAAACGCGCCCTTGGGCTTAAACCGATCTGCCTGCGCCCAAGCTTCATGCCATGATATTAGCTAAGTCTATTTGGGGGTTTCCCAAAATTAGGGGTACCATTTTTGGGGTCCCCATAATAAGGATTATAGTATATTGGAGTCTATATTGGGGTCCCCTTATTTTGGGAAACTACCATTTGATTTATGGCAGAGGCAGCATGTGAAGGAATCAAGTTGCCGCTTGGCACAAATGTGCTTTAGAAGGTTCAGGGTACCACAAGAAATTGTCGTAAGCGTGCAGGAACCCTGTATACTAATAGCTGCCGCTTGCACCCGGCAGTTTAGAGTCCATGGGCTCTGGGGCCGGTAGGGCCTGAAGGCATGGACATGAGAATGGAAACTACTCAAATAAGGATCATATATGGAGGCTACATCCGGGTTTTCTAGGCCTACATAGGGGAACGGAAAAGAAGAGGACGCTACCTTTGAGGGTTTAGGGACACGATGGATAATCATGGAGATTCACATGGAAACGCACATGGAAAACAAAATGGAAACTACAAGTTCAGGTTAAGATTTGGGGTTTGAAGTATACTACCCCAAGAATCAAGTGGACAATGAGATGGAAACTGGGATTCTATGAGCCATAATCTAAACTCCCCAGGGCTGTAGTTGCAGTTCTAGGCACTGCTATTAATATGTGCTATGGTCTAAACTCCTAGGATCCCCCTTAAATCCCCTTAATAACCCCTATGCTGCTCCACTATATAATCCCCCATATAACTCCGTTTCAGGAGTTTAGACTACAGTTCATATAGGCCAGCTGTGGTACCCTCCTTGTCCTAGCAGTGTCCATTTTCTTTATCATTATCCCATATAGCCCCGATATATATATATAACCCTTTAATCTGCGCAATCTTAACTCCTAGTATCGCCCTTCATGTTATAAACCCCATAATACTTCTGTATGCACCCCCTTTACGGAATTCAGGCTACATACAGCTCACATAACCCTTATCCCTACTAACCATCCTACCATCCCAGTTTCCAAAAACCATTTCCATCTTCTTTTCCACTTGCTTCTCCATTATTGGGGGTAATGTCCCTAAACCCTAAAGTCTAAACCCAAGACAGTCAACAATAGCTTCCAATTTGTTTTCCATTATCCCAAATATGACCCCAATAGAACCCCAAACCCTAAATTATACTCCCAATATAGTAACTCTGTAATATGAGCCTCCAAGCCAGAGCTCCAGCGGCTTCCCGTCAGCTCATCAAGCTTCTTGGATCGAACATCCTTGACCTGAGCTGCTCCCCAGTTGACTAGCGGTTTTTTTGGTGGTTAAACC
>CAJNIZ010009557.1:139957-198430 GCA_905231905.1 Symbiodinium pilosum
AAGTTCTTTAACAGCAACCCAGCTGCTCAAGATGGTTCTGCAGAAGCTGTCGCTTCGCAGGATCCTTTGTCGTATCCACAACAACCCGGAAGGGAGAGTCCAGATTAAAGCAGACGCGCTTCTCCACCCGCGGGTTCAAATGTCGAAACGCCTGCGTAGCTACTGGATTGAAGACTTGTCGATCCCATTCCAGATAGTGGGCTCTGACTTTGCTCTCCTCCTGGTCTCTGAATGCGTTCAGCTGCACGGCTGCCTCGTAGTCCGGCCCATTAGTCGTCATTGCCTGGCAGGGAGGGCTGAAAGTTCTTGCAAGGCGGGTCAGGACCTACAGCAAAAAAAGTTCATTGTCTCCTACACTGAGGTTTTGGTGCTCAGGCACACAGACCGGCCTGCACAAGCCGCTTCAGGCGGGCCTCGCGCTCATCCTTGCGGCGGTCAACCATGTACTGGATGCGCCTTTGGTCACGGTCACGAAGCGCCTGTGTTTTCTTCCTTCGGGCCAAGAGACCGCGCTTTGCCTGCTGCTGCTTTTCGCTCGGCCCCCAGTTCCGAGGCTCCCAAAGCTCTGGCTCAGATTGTTTCTCTGATTCTGTGCATAGCCAGCTGGGCACTGTGTGCGGTCGAGCCAAGGCTGCCGAAGATGCACGGAACTGGTCCAGCACTGGGTCGGAAGTGACCCGCCTTAGGCGTCCACCACCTGGCTGCGGCCCTTCTCGTGGGAGGCGGCAGAAAGGCAGCTTAAAACTCTCCCTGAAGCGGCCTTCAGTGCTCAGCCCCAAGCATGGGGCAGAAACAGACCTCGCGAGGCCATCTTCATACGAGAACTGGGAGAGTCTCGAGTCCATCTGCGGCATGTGACGGGGCCAGGGCCTTCCTTTGAGCCCGCAGCCCTTGGCCATGCAAGATTACCTGGACACAAGCTCCAGTCACAAGTCTACAGTAGCAACTGTTCTGGCTGCCAGCGCGGCCTCTAAATCGCTCGGCCAGTCCACCGACGGATCAAATCCTCATCTGGGTGGAGTGGCTTTTTGAAACTATGGGCACCCTTGGGGATGTCTAAGCTACACCATAAACATTGAGATTCTTTTTAGAAGGGTCTCCAAGATGCCCCGCTGATGAAAAACAAGCTCAAAACGCAAAACTCTGTCTCCTAAAGGACTAGAAGCAAGGCTTTAGGGGGCATACACGACCAATACTTGTATGCGAAGTATAGGATGAGACCCTCTTGATACATAGACAGACTCCGATACAAGCCGACCCAAGCCCGCAGCTTGCGATGCTCGAACTGACCCATCTCAACTTGCCCGGGACATCAGCGCCCTGAAAGGGTCGACTCAAGTTGCCAACAACAAGAACATTCTGAGATGATAATTGTGAATCCAATTATCAGACACACTCGTAGGTCTGCAAGTCCAACTCAGCGACATTGTTGGGCTCAAAAGGTTTAAAGATGCAGCAAGTCATGTCATGCATGTGGGCTCAGCATGTGCATACGTGCCTCCAAAGCGAAGGGCACTAACTCCTGCCACAGCGCAAAACAAGAAACTAAAATCGTGCATGTGCACTGCATGACACTTCTTTGACTCACGGGAATCTAGATGAAATTCGACTACAGTAGGGCCCTTGCTGAACTTTTGCTGTAGTCAAGGATATGGACCCCCTTCCTTGCAAGACGCAGGCACCACCAGCAGCTCCTCGGGGGGAGGTCCATCGCCTAAATCCGCGCCCAAGGGCAGAACCTCAGAAAAGGAATCTACTACGTAGCGCAGACCCTAGGTTGACTGCTTCTGCAGGGCTCAAATGGACTGTTCCTGCAAGGCCCGAATGGTAATATATCTAGTGTCATCCATGTCACAGGAAAGGCCGTGATGAATCAGCGTGCTCTGCTTGAAGCGATTTGAGACAAGCGACATTGTGTTCCTTTGCCTGGCTTCCTCTTTTTGGCAGCAGGATGAGGCGACTATGAATCTTTGCGCCTCTTGCCGCGCAAGTCAGTGAGGCACTGCTGTCCACACCGCTTCAGTCTGACCAGTGGATGGACTTTGTGTTCCGCTCCACAGGCTAAGAAGTTGCAAGCTCCTGCCATGGGGTGAACCCAATGGCATAGCCGAGTCGGCCGAGTCGTTTGCAAATTTGTCCGTGCAGGAATGCAAGATTCCGCCAGCCGCAACGAGGCAAGTGCAGCAGCTCTCTGAAAAGCGAGCTTCTTGTGTTTCGACCGACGGCCTATACAGCTTGCAACCATACAGACTTGCCCGCCTCTGTGTGGCAAACAAAGCAACTACAGCGACAGATAAAACAGCTGGGGTTTCTCTCAAAGCCGTGGTCTTTTTGCGGGATCCCTGTTGCACGGGTTTCACTCATCCGTGCGTACAGCGCAATGAGTCTGTAAGGTTGCCTGTAAGTATGCAGTGCAGAAGCATGCGCGTGACTGGCCACTGATTGTTGTGGTCCGATCTCAACGAATGCCTCCACAGCATCAACCAGCGAATTCTTTGACAATATCTCAAAACTAAATGGCCTGAAATCAGGCCTCTATGGCTGAAAAAGATAATCCTGTCCCTGGACAATCGATGAGTTGAAGCGCCCGATATTCGGGAACACTGCGCTCAGGACGTCTGGGGAGCTGGTGTCCAATCCCATCCACTCTGCCTAAGTCCCCCGCGGGTTCTTAGAAAGAAAATTCCTTACGATGAGGCGCTCAACCAGCAATCAGACCACAAGAAATGGTTTCTGCTTGGAGTATCAAAGGACTATGCATGGGTGCGGGCTTAGCCAAACACATTTATCTGAAAACTCTTAGAAACCCAGTCACAATAGGCTTCAGCATCGTCTCCCAAGGGTAGTCGGGGATCAGCCGTCCTCGGCCCAAATCCTCGGCCATTCAAGTCAACATGACAAGCATGATCATGTGGGGCGCTGGGTTCTCAAGAAAGGCTACCGGGCAAGGCCTTTTCTTAATGTTGCCCAAACGATGGAAGATCAAATGGAAAAGAACATGCAAAATTGAATGGAAACTGTGGCTTTACAGGGACTTAAACCAAAAAACAAGATGGGGCTCACAGCTTTGAGAAGCACCCAGATGCAGGTCCCTACAGGTCCAAAACTTGAGCCCTGCATCTTAAACCCAAATCCTAAATCCCTGAATCTTACACCCTCAACCGCATCACCCCTAAACCCTAAACCCTGAACTGTAAACCCTGAAAGCATCATACCAGGCTCATTGTAAGCGCCCTCCTTGAGGCTGGAGGGGAAGGAGTTGAGCATCTGCCCTCCCTTGACCTTCAGGTTTAGGGTGTTTTAAAGTTTTATGGTTTAGGGGTTTTAGGGCTTTAGGATTTTGAGGACGGATAGGTTTGCGATCAGTACTTTGAAAGACCCGCAAAAGGGTTCATAAGGATGGTCCGTTACGCCACAATAGGGGAAACAATTAATTGTCCGAAAGTGCCGCCTAGGTTTTTGGGCATTTACGGCTTCTGAGGTATTGTTTATGGTTTTGAATACCATCATCCTTCGGAGCCGTTTCACTTTTGAAAAGCATTGCTGAGAACACAGGGAAACCAAACAGCTCCACCTAAGAGCCCACGGAGCACCCATTTTTGCCTCATTCCAGTAGGTGTGATCCTTCGTCCAAGCCTTTAAAACCTGAAAGCATCCAAAATACCGTGGCATTGATGCTCTGATTGCTCTGAAGCACTCCCGAGAGGACATTCAAAAAAACTCAAAAAAAACAGGTTTGAGCTCGTCTTCAGTCTATCCTGAAGCACCAAACCCACTACTCGGCTCGGAGTTACCTTCAAATCATGGCCATGGTTCGAAGCTTCCTTTAATAAAGATCCAGATCTTTTGTAGGGGAGGTGCAGCGCGCGGGTATTTTGGCACATACTGCAAGTTTCTCAACAACGGGGGCCCCTGTATGTCAGCCAGCTTAACACAGAAATCAGAACTACAGGGAACCCAAGATGAGCCCATCGTTCTGTGAACCTCTCTGCCATACCCAGTTGAGGGGGTAAGAAAATCGAATGCTGAAAACTAGGAGAAGAATGCATTCGGAACCAGAACATCCTTCTTTAACAATACTGCTCATTTGAGAGCTTCCAAATAAAATACGTCAGGGTCCGACTCCCCAAAATGCAGACCTAATTAACTACCCTAGCCCTAATTACCCGCTGGAAACCATCACTTGTGGCCCAGCGGCCTTACCACCGATAATGAAGTGTTGTCCAGCCCAGGCGTGGTCACTACCGCCGCCATTGGAGTCCAGCGTGCGCGCAAACTCCGAAGAGCTTGCCTGAAAGAAGATTGGGGGGTGCCGGGTTGAGGCTTGGTGGAAATGCAGGGCTTTGGATTCAAGATTTGTGGCTTGGGTTTTATAGGGTTAAGTTTGGGACTTGGGGCTTCGCTTCTAGGATTGGGTGTAGGCATTCGGCCGCACAGGGGCCATGTGTCTGGGTGATTCTGTCTCATGCAGCTGTCAGCTGAGGCCCCCACTAGCACCACGTTGTCCCACGCGTTCTGCGCCTTCATCTCCGCCACAAAGCCCTCCACAGCTCGATTGATCTCTCCAAACCTCCAGGGCAAAGTGTGAAGATTAGACCCTTTTCTGGACCATTCGAGAACACCACTGAGGTGGATGCATGTGTGTGGGCCAAGGATTCGGGAACCACCTCGTAGACTCTACGTCGTAGACTCTGCCCCTTGGATTCTAAGCCAAGATCCGAAGTCCGAACCAAGCCCCAAGGGGGAAGCATGCAGCCCCCATAGCATCCATAACTTACTGGTTGTTCGTAGGGACTTGAGGAGTGGAACAATATAGCTGCTTCCATGTTCTTTTCTATACTTTCATTGCCCACGAGCAACCACTACGTCCAACAAGCAGGAGCGAGGATTCAGGGTCTCTATATAACCCCATCCTATTTTCCATTATCCCTATATCACCCCATTATACTAGGGTAGTTTCCATTTTATTTTCCATTATTCCTAAAGCCCAATAGGGTTCATGGTCCGCGGATGTCCTCAGATATCGTCTTGCCTCGAGGTGAGGCCGTTGAGGAGGTTGGAATGCATGTCCCAGCCACCAATCCTGAACGGATCAGTAGATATAGGGGTTTCCCAAAATTAGGGGTACCCTTTTAGGGGTCCCAAAGATAAGGACTATAGTATTTTGGAGTCTATATTTGGGTCCCCTTATTTTGGGAAACTACCATATAGGAGCCATAGTCTAAACTCCTAGTATCCTGCTTAATAAACTATAGGAGTCCCCTGAGAATCCTCCCTTGCCTGAAGGGGTCACGGGGGATTTTAGATTCCCAATGTCAGAGACTTTATAAGCCCACGGCAGGATCCTATCCAAATGAGTTTTTGCGGGTACCTTGTGTTGCCATGAAACGCAAAATCCAAAACCATGTGAGCTACAGTCTAAACTCCTAGTATCCCCCTTAATGACCCCAGTAGTAGTCCCCTATACAACCCCGTTTGGAGTTTAGACTTGGCTATGATCTTTTGAACCGGGTGGCCGCACGAAAAAGAAGTCGCGCTCGGCCTTGCGAACCTGAGCAGAGCATAGTAGCAGCCCATCCCCATAGTCTACGATGCTGCCAGCGCTACCCCTTGTTAATAGTAATATTGTAGTATAGTAATATATTAGTTGTATAATACTCTAATACTAGTAGCAGCGCAATAGCAATAGTGATAGTAACATAGTAAGTGGAATAGTAATAGGAATGCTAATAGTAATCTAGTAGTAGTAAGAATAGCTGTCCATGCGAGTTGGAAAGCTGCTTTTGTGCCCTCCATCTTCTTGAAGAAAGATACCCACCCAGCTTGTGATACGTATCCTTACTGAGCCTAAACCCTAAACCCTAGTAGAACCCTTAAGATTCAAAGCTTCTCCCGCCTCACGCACGCGGATGAGCTTCGCCACTTGTGAGAGCTGCTTCTCCAGGCTCGAGGAAGTCGAGTAGGCCGTGGCAAGCTCCACATCCTCTCACCCCTAAACCCTAAACCCTTATCCACAGGGGTTGGTAGGATTGGGTTCCAAGGTTGAAACCATAGGCCCCTAATATGGGCCCTTAACCCTGAAATCCTTATTTACTGGTGCTACGTAGTTTTGAGTGTTTTGGGTTGGGGTTTAGGGTTTAAAATGTTTTTGGGTCTAGGGGTGCGACCTTACAGTCCAAACTAAAGCTTGTAGGAAGTACTTCTTATCATCAGAAAATCAACCCTATGCAACTGTCGACAGATGCAGTGCTCACAAGGGGATTACTCATGGATCTTGTATGGCATTGGTTTATAGGGTTTAAGGTCTGTAGCAAAACCAACCATCATGGCACTTATTTCATGGGTCCCCTACTACCCCCTGGCTATATTACCTCCCCTAGGTTCTCCCTTGACTTATTTTGCGTAGGGAAAATTAAGCCGAATTAGGTGTAAAGGAGGTGTAAATTGCTACAAGCAATATTCTTACCAGCCCTAAACCTGTATATAGCAATTCCCGAATAGGGGGACTGCAATTTGGGTGCGTTTTCCATTTGCTTTCCATTGGATGCTCCATTATCGGGTTGCTATACGCTAAACCCTCTTTAAGCCATATATACCCCTACTATATAGCCTCTATCACCCAAGTAATCCTAAGCCCGAACTAAACCCTAATCCTTAAACCCTAAGCCTTGAACCCTAGACCCTTAGCCTTAACCCTTAGCCCTGAACCCTAATCTAGGGAATTTAGGAGGGACCCCTAATAGGGACCCTTAATCCCATTACCATATATAACCTTTATATAGTCATTATATAACCCCTATATCTCTAGGTAGTCCCATATTAATCCCCATAAGCTACAAGGGTCCCTATTAGGGGTCCCTCCAAAAGTCCTTAGACCTAAACCCTAAACCCTAAACCCTAAACCCTAAATCCTAAACCCTAAACCCTAAACCCATTTGGCTCCTACAATACATCGGCTCCTCGATGGCTCGTCCCAGCTCCTCAGTGGACTTGATGGAATCCAGGAAGACCTCCGGCACATCCGACGGACCAAAGGCTCAGTGTCTAGGCTTTAGGGCTTGGGCATTTAAGGGTAATATAGAGAGAGAGAGAGAGAGAGATGACATAGAGATGATATGAAGACTATGTAGGGGTTGTATAGGGTACATGTAGGGATGCTTTAGGGATTATGTAGGTATTTCTAGGGCTCAGTTTGGGTATTATCCCAGTAAAGGAGAATCCATTAACTGGGATAATGTAATATGTTTGTAGGATGTAGCGCTGATGCTAAAACACCTGCATGACAACAGTACTTCTTGTATCAACAATGGATCAGATCCTAATATGAGTTTGATACATGTGGGGTTCCGAGGCTATGTATGTTGGGAAACATGATAACCGGTCAGCCTAGAACTGCCTAAATCGTCTCAAGAGTCCAGCTGTACATAAGTTGCAGGTTGCAGGTGCATATCAGCCTGAACAACGAGCACTCCGGGTAGCGGACGAGGCTCGGGATGTAGATTCAGAATGCTAGAGTTCATTACGAAATGTTAGGGGCTTAGGATCAAGTGTGGTGCTGGGCTCCAGGTAAAGAACTAGGATTGAGGGCTGCGTCAGCTTGTGGCCAACCGCTTCTTTAGGAGTAAACACAGCAGCCCAACCCAGGCGTGGTAGGTACATGCGCCACCGAATGACCCATAACAGCAATCTTTAGCCGCAAAGTTCGGAAGGGTGCCAGTGAGACCTGTGTGTACTGCTCGTTGAAGACATTGGCGTGCTGCTGACGGGTGAGGTTGGAGATGGCATCGCGCCAGAACTCGAATTCGTGGAACCGATCATTGCCCCGCTCATCCACGATCTGCCTGACAGCTCCATTGTCTATCCCTTCAGAGTAGCTCTACTGCATCCTCCGTTATAATGCCTGTGATCGCAAATCATCCTTGCATAGATTCTGCAGCTTGCAGCGGAGAACGATCTTGATAAAGTTGCTGCCTACTTGGTGGGATTATGCCTGGCGCCTGTTGGTGACCACGCCCTGCGCGAAGATAGCGCTGCCTGACCTCAGCGGCTCGATAAAAACCTGTGTAGGGTTTAGGGTTTCTCGGAAAAGTCTGCATGGCTTTTACTCTGGATTGCGCAGGGCTCAGGGACAATACTACTTCAAATTGGTTCCAACTCAGTCCCGCAGACAGCGAAAAGGAAGTTGCCGCAAATGGATCCGCAGCCGCCACCAGAGCATCAGTGATGCGACCACCAGCACCTCCGCATTCTACTTGCAGAGTGTTTTAGTCGGGCCGAAACAAATACACATGGGGGATTGTCAAAATCATGGTCCCTTTATGGGTCCCCTAAATTAGGCCCCGTATTATAAGGGACCCAAAAAGGGACCATAATTTTGACAATCCCCTACATTCATGTTGCAAGGGCATTTCCCCTTTAGTCTCGTCTGAACCTGCCCGAAAGCAGTCGAGGTATCCTAGCAAATGTCGAAGTGTTTGGTAGTTTTTCATACATAGCGGGACCCAATATAGAGCCCAACATACTATAATCCTGAAGACCCCCGAAAGAAGGACCCCCTAATGTTCGGAAACCTTCCCCTTTTTCTTCTAACTAATGAAGCGCCCTTAAGCTCGGGGTCTAAATCCTAAATCCCATGAACCCCACGAACCTCAAACCCCACAACCCCTCAACCCTAAGCCCTATAGACCCTTAGCCTTTTGGCTTTGTGGCGCAACAGGCAGACCCTAAATAGTAGTTTCCATTTTCCATTATCTCATGATCACCCCAGATAAACCCCAATATAGTCTGCAATATAGCCCCAATGAATACCTATCTCCTCTAAAACTAGTTTCCATTTCATGTTCCATTTTCTTTTCCATTTAATTCTCCATTGTTGGGCTAATATCCCTAAACCCTAAACCCCAATATAACCCCAGTATAAACCCTAAACCCTCAACCCTAAACCCTAACTTTCCCGAAAATACTACAAGTCTCTTCCCGGCCTCTGGGGCTATTGCCTTGCACTTGGCATGCCAGCGTCTGAGCCGCGGTCTGCCTAAGGAACTTTTTTAAGGTTTAGGTTGAGTACTGCCCCCACCCAGTAACAGTCTATATTAGGGGTCCTATTGAGGGCGATATATAACCATACTATAATTATTATCCAGCTGTTACTAAGGGGGCAGTACCCAAGGTTTAGGGTTTAAATTGCGAAATTGAGGGTACCTTTAGAGGGGGGTTAGAGGGATTATATAGGGTTGTATAGGGTTATAAATGATTTAGGGCTTCCCCTAAATTATGGGGACGATTTTGGGGGAACCCCATAACAAAGATTATAGTATTTGGGCCGGTATATAAGGAAACGACCATATGCGTTATACAGGGTTATATGGGGATATAGAGGCATATCACCCCTCAATCATGGAGAATTGAATGGAACAGAAGAAAATGGAAAAGGAAGTGGGAACTGGTGTAGCACAAAGCTTTCTAGGGATAATTGATAGTTATCTTTGTGTGCCAAACATTGCGCCACGGGGACTTGAACACAGGTCGCTTGGACGAGGGCAGATTATATAAACCCCCATGAGAACCGCTTTCTATTTCATCTCTGATTCGCTTTTCCAGCTCATTCTCCAAATGTGCGGGTAATGTTGGTGACCGTTTGGCTTTGCTCAACCCATAAATTTCATACATGGTTTTCTCTGCCCAGCAATGGACCACAAAGTGGCACGGCGATTGTGCTGGAGTCAGGCAACACGGCGTGAATGCAAGCGCACAGAGTAGTGCTTGAGCCTGCTTTTCCGTTACTTCTGCAATTAGAGTGCTGTGGTGCAAGCACTTCATGTCTTTAGGGGCACCGGTGCCCCTATTTTCTCGTCTAGTGACGTCACATCGCGGCCGCCAGTGCAAGGTCTTTGGCTTTTGGGATGTGAGTTTTGGAGGTGCAAGCCTAGGGTTTTGGGGGATTAGGCTTTTAGGCTGCCAGCCCTTGTCAAAATAGCTTTCATGTTCAGGGTGTGAAGGGTTCCTGTGCAAGATACAGACACATGAACACAAACCTGTCCCGAATTTTCCGATCCCAGCTGCTGGTCCGAGTGCGAGAACAACCCAACGCACCTCTCCTTCAGATTGTTGCGATACTGGTCCTCGTCACATAGAGCCAAGCATGGATGAGACAAGTGATTATGATTTATGATGGTCGCACTTCTCCAACAGGCTCCGTCGTATTCCAAACTTTGTGCCGTCTGGCCGCTTCTTGCAGCAAAAAGCTTAGGAAGAAGAAACAACACCAGAATGGGAGTGACAGGGGTACCACAAGTTGAAACATCGCGAACCGCGAGTAATCATAGTAGAATGGCATTGGTCCTTGTTCAGAGGCTCCACAAGCGAACCAATGTTCGTCATGAAGGCCAAATCGCCCTCGTCCTGAACTGGAAGGCTATGCAGATGGTAGTTTGCCAAAATTCGGGGTACCGTTGTAGGGGTCCCACTAATAAGGATGATAATGTTTTGGGGTCTATATTGGGGTCCCCTTTTTGAATTAAACTACCAAATTGAGTCATGAATTATCTACACAGGGTTCCATCCCATATCCCGTATCCCTGAACCATATAGATATGCCCAGCTCTGCGGCTGGAAGCCACCTCAACAATGATACTGACTATTGCATTGCAATAACACAACAAGCTGGCGATGACAGCTCTTGAAACCCAAACAAAGTTTGCTCATCAGCACCATTGTAGTAAAAGCGACCAGGCGAATGATTATATCTGAGGTCGCGTCATACAAGGTCTTCAGATAGTCGAAGGAGCCGTGGATGCCAAACTTTTGGCATGGCTGATTCGCAACGTTGATCGCAATCAAATCCTGTGGCGGCTAGCTCATTTTGGGTATCTTGTAAGGCTGGCTAATACAAAAAATGATAAAGTCTTGGCATGCGTTATGCAATAGTAAGTCTTGAGTCCCTGCAAAGGGGTTAAGCAAAAGCTATCCCGCAGCACGGCCGAGAAGCTTCAGGATCAAGATGCAGGTCAGTTCGCACGTCCACATACTCCTGTCAGATGCAGGGAGCCACAAGTTTAGGCTTGAATTGTTGCTATGCGGCATGACCCAAAGCTAAAGACGCGATATCATGATATGGCAGCTTCTGAAACTTGAAGCTTTTATAGGGCATGCGGCCCCTTGTTTCCAGAGATCCATATCAAGTTCCACCCTTGCTTAAGAAGCGGCTGCCTGGTAGAGGTTGCACTCCAACGGGACCAGCCTCAAGCAGTGCAGTACATGAAGAATAAGAACAGGGAGGCTCCAAACTTGCTAAACCATTTCGATCAATTGCTTGGGACTGCGATTGCAATTGAATACTTGCCTACCCCTCCACGTCTAGCAAGAAAAAATCAAGGGAATTCTTATTGAAAGAGACATCTCGCCAAGCAGGCCAAGGCACATGTTCCAGGTGTCAGCACCACCAGCAAGGAATAGGAAGATGGTCGCCTTGCAGGCGGAAGCCGCACGGCTCAGAGTTTCCAGTTCAGAGGCCCCTTCCATGTGTATGTCATCAGTGCTCACAGGGAAACGCCTCCTTTCGGAGGAATAACCCAGGGGCCAAATAAAAACTGGGCCATGTAACAGAAAACCACCCCACAAACCACGATGATTAGTATTCCCACTATTGCGTTGTTGGACTATTTTATGTGCAAGGTTTATCTTGGCGAAGGGATGAACTGTGTTTCTCTTCCTCCTGTTCAGAGTGCTGATCACAAGAGCTATAGTTTAAACAAATACACAAGAAGACGTATTCAGCATGCCCAGGGAACCCATACCCAGTGAAATGACACAACTCGAGAAATATACTCCTAAGTCATAATCGCAAAAAATTCTCTGGCTTCTGAACGCAAACTTCTTGACAAACACACCTTCAGCGAAGTATTGAAGGCAGGTTCGGGAGAGAACAGGTATACAACAAGTATGCACGACGTATGAGCAGTATTATATATATATATGCACGGAATACGTCAAATTCCCACATGGGCCAACTTTTTGGGACTCATGGATTTCCTTGCGATCCCACTCCCATGCTTTCTATACCCTTATACAGCCCATGTCACCCCTTTGAGCTCAACGCTAACCCAGCCAGCCTTGTAGGGTTTCTGGGATCCCGCAGCTGCATCTGCATGTTCCTGTCGCGGCGCCTCGATGGGATAAAGTTATACTGTTCAGAACATAGAACCCAATATAAAAGGCCCAAGCTTTCCTAGACTAACATGGAAATGCACTAGTTAGCTACCCTGTCATCAACACTACCGTCAGCCATCGTATTAGCGGCCTTTTCCTATACACCCCCCTCCTGCATGTGACTGCTATTTCCCCACTGCTTCTACCCCCGGGAGTAGGACTCGGCACCTGATCCGTAATCCTCCCTGGTGGCGCTATCCCTGGCTGCCAAGCTGTTAAATTGCAGCCATCTATACGAAGTTTACGGGTGGGTAGTTTCCAATGTACGCTCACAAGCACTCTCATGAGACGCCGACAACTTATAGAGGAGGGCATGGAATGCCTGATTATAGGAGACTACCCACCTGCAATCTACCCACTTCGACCATGCGATCAATAAGCTCTCAAAAACCAGAGCAAAAGCCTCCTTGGGAAGTGGAGCTCCGAAAGTGTTGAACTCAGGCGTCATCACCACGGCCTGAAGCTGCTAAGCTGCTAGGCCCCTAGGCAAAATGTTTTCAGGGTAGTCATCAGTGACTTGGAACTGTACGTATAACCCAACCATGTTGTAGCTGGGTTACAGTTACAAGGATAACCTTGTCATAAGCCCAAAAATACTATAATCATCCTTATTATGCGGGCATTTTGGGCAACCCCAATATACACCAACATACATCATGGGGCATGCGCATTGAAGCCCAAGCTTGACGGTTTAACCGTGAACAAATTACAGTAAAGGACGACTGTAGTAGCGAACGGGGTAGGGTACCACCACCTCCCCTGCCTCGGATCTAAGTAAGTAGTTTCAGGGTGAAGATATTTTCATGCCAAAAGTACTAAATGATCCCTGAATGCTCCCTTGAATGATCTCGGCAGGGTTTGGTGGGGTGGAGAACCCCTAAACCTTCAAAGGTGCTAGCTTGGGTGGCCTGGAGTGAAATCTCCAGTGCAGAAAACGACGCCCTTTTTGGGGCAGGTCGGGTCGCGGCACTAGAGATGCGCTAGTTCCTAAGCCCTGAACCCCTCAGCCCTGCTGAGCTCCTAGACCCTTAAGACCCTAAGGTGGTTTAAATCCCCAAACGAAACCAGTGATAGTCATACTATCCAAAACACTAATACTTCTAATAACAATGCTAATAATGATAATACTAGTGCTAGCAATGATCAGCAGCTATCTAAATTACTAGGAAACAGCTAAGCAAAAAATCGCTTTGGGGGGGGACATATCGCTTTACAGGTTTTTGCACACTGTTGTCATCCATTTCGGTGGTATCGCTTTTGGTGGGGCGCTATGGCTTTACTAGGGTTTTGCTCATGTCCCTGCATTTTATCTCTGCCTGCTCCTGGCTCCCACACGATAATAAAAGCGGTCGCTCAAGACTACTACTAACAACGATGATAATCCCCAACTCTCAGGAGACCCTGCCTGTTGAGCACGCTCCAGGCGCTGCGCTTCCGGAGCTCGTTTCCAGGCATTGCCTAAAATGCGAAAGACTTTGGCGTTTAGGGTTTAAGGGTGTGGGGTGTAGTGGGTTTTAGTGCTTTAGGGATTTACGGCATTTACAGGTTGTAGGGTCCAAGGCTTACGGATTCAGGAAAGGTGGGACGGGCTAGGGAGGGCAGGATTCATCTTGTAGGTGCCTTCAGCCAGAGATGCTGGCGGGCACTTTGGTGACATGGCATAACGACATGACGTATGAAGGTACCTGGATATTCCAGGATCTTAGGATAACAGGATTACAGACCTATTGTTGAGGGTTTGGATCGGGCATTTGATTTCCAAAAAAAAAGAGCTTGCAGCGGAGGAAACCTTCCGGCACTGACAATATCAACATATAGTCCCCCTTCAGTAGATAGAGTATGGGCAATATGGGGATCTTATTATAATATACCCAAAACCATATTCTATCAACTTAAGGACTGTAATCACTAGCTCTTGAGGCACAATTAACGGAAAGAAACGGGAAACAGCTCTGACGCAAGCATTCGCGCAAGGGTCCTGTTCCTTCTTCTTGCTGTGTTTCACTAATTTCTCCGTAAGCCAATTTGGGGCTTCCCTCTTTGCAAAGCACCATTTGGGATGAGGTCGGATGATAAGGTTGTTATAGATTGCGCAGTGATTTAATGTAGGGAACCTTTATTTATGGGGAATCCCCGGGGTCTACGTGTCGCGGTCAGGAAAGCCCAATCCGCTCGCCATGGACGCCCCAACCCAAAGTACGGAGCCTAAACTCCTGAACCCTTTTGTATTATGATGTATATCCCTAACTCCTGCCGTATGACTTGAAATGACATCCTTCGTACTGAATGCTTACAACCCTAGCTCAATGCTGCCCAGATGCGCACGACCTCTTTGGCGGTGTCTGTGAGGCGGCCACCTATGAAGGTTGCTTGGGGTTCAGGGTTTGGGGTGTGGCGCTTGGGGTTCGGGGCTTTGGTTGAGGGTTTAGTGATGCGCGCTTGTGGGGGGGCCATAAATGTAAGTTTAACGAGAACCCATCGCGGGCATGTCCATAGCTTGGTAGGTTGTGCTGGGAGAGGTTTGGGTCAGCCTACCTGAACAAGATAGCAGCCAGCTAGGTCCTTTGTGGCCCAAATACCCTAAGCCCTTATCAGAAACACTCACAATATATACCCTAAACCCTAGTAGTTTCCATTTTCTTTTCCATTATCCCAATATACCCCCAATATATACCCTAAACCCTATAGTAGTTTCCATTTTCTTTACCATACACACACAGCTTGGCCTGTCAGCAAAATATCGAGCTCCTCAACAGTGGAGTTCTCATCTCCCAGGTCTGCAGCCATGTGTCCTCGAGGGGTAGCAGGCTGAGGTTGCACAAGTGTCCAGCAGCTATCCCTATTCGTAGCACGAATACACTCTGAGAATTTATCGATGCCCCTCCCCCCCCTGTGTCCCATGGGGCAAATTTCTTTCCAGGACAGCTCATCATAGGCATTGGGTCGGATACCAAATCCGCTGCCGCTGTCGCAATTTCCGCTAACTCCACTCCTGCCCAAGAACGTTGCACGATGAAGGTTTCAAACAACGCGTGACGCTTTTATGTAGGATGTTAGCTGTTAGCTAGTGCGTCAGTTCAGGGTCTAGAGGGGGATGGAGAGACCTCTGCATGACTTTTACCGAAAGGACTCAGAAAGAACAACGCGTGTAAAGATCATGCTTTACAATCAGTCTGTAGCCGTACAACAACCTGAAAAAACTCAGTGGATGCTGAAATGTCATGGAATATCCTTTCTCTTTGAAGGCCATCACAGAAAGTTGTGTTGGAATGTCGCACACGCAGAGAGGCAGAGTAAACTTGTAGCCTCGAATTAACCGAAAGACGCGGCGTCTACTGTGGTCATGTTTCATATTTGCTGCTAACGTGTGCTGTCTTGACCCCAGACCCAACACATGGCCAATAATTTGGAGAACCCCCTGCTTGATCAAGGATGACATGCCGTTGAGGAAGCCGATGAAGTGAGGCGGTGTGAAGATCCTTTCTTCATCTTTGACGGGTTTGGGGACTGGAGGGGCTGAGGGGGTTAAGACTTCAGGATGTTGGAGGCTCAGGTGCAACAATTCAGGGGTTCTGGTCTGTTTGGTTGTCAGTCCATGAAATCTCGAACTTGGTGTCTGAAAGGGAGAGAGAGAGAGAGAGAGAACTTTCACAAAGAAGGCATTGTAAATGCTCAGTCGCGGAAAGCAGGATCTCAACACTGGGGTCTTCCTTTCAGGCAGCAAACAATGAGTATCACTTGAGGACATTGACATACGAACGAGCCGAACAAGTAGCAGCACCCAGCACATGCTGAAATGATTAGTGATCTTCATCAGAGCTACTTGTCTTCTTCGCAAAGCAGTTACGGAGGATACCCGCGCAGCACTGTCAAGAACCTTCATTTTGGGGATCATCTCGGTATGTGTCAATGATAGCCTCTTTCATATTATCTGGCGTCGTACTAACATCATCATCGCGGTCATCATCATTGGTCAGACTTTTCGGAGGTCTACAAATGCCTCAAAATCTACCCGCATGAAGGATCTGGGAAGGGCCGCCCTTCGTCCTGAATCCCCTCGTTGTGATCCCTCTTTGGCCTGTAAACCGTAGTACTCCTACTCCTCCTGCCACTAGTCCAGCATCACTGCCACCACAACCACCTCCTCCACCAAGAAATGGTCACCTAAATTCTAAAGAACCCCAAGCCAGAAGAAAAGCAAAAAACAAATGGCCGTCCAGGGTCTGAAACTCCGGGCCCACCAGCTGCTCGGGCTCAGGTTCAGGCTCGGGCCTGGACGCTAGGGGTTTAAGGCATGGGTTTGGGGTTTTGAGTTTAGGAAGTTTGAGGTTTAGGGTACATAGGGTTTAGGGTCTAGAGCATAGCGTTTAGGAGCACAAGTTGCTGTAAGCGAAAGTTTTTTCGGTTTTTCTTTCAGTCTACAATAATATTGGTACGATCTACGGCTGAAGATGTCAGAGCTCTGTGAGCTATCTTGACAACCGTATGATACAGTATGAGTCGAGTATCCGTCTCTTCAAAGGTCTTCAAAGGTCTTGACTAGGAGTACTGGCAAGAAATTTGTGGCGCAGGTGCACTGTGAGCCTATGAGCAGGCATAGGGCCGAAAGACTTTGTAAACTACTGTTCCTGAAAGGGGAAGACAATGAAAACAACAGGGACCCGCATTGCAGTGGAAACCATGGCAACCTGTATGAGACTAGTCTGGGGATTCCTTGGGTATGGCACCCAACCCGTAACAGTCTGGAAAAAGGGTAATTAACAGTAAGGCCTTCCCAGATTCCCATTTATCATATATATATATATGTTCACTTATCTATTTATAATTGAACCGTTACCAACCCTAAACCCTAAACCCTATCATGGATTCCTGATATGGCAGGCTTACAGGGCTCTTGATGCAGCCCCAGAGTCATCGAGCCAGGCCCGCTCGTAGTGGAGCTTGACCCACCCATAGTGGTGGATTCGGATTCCTGAAGGCTTTACGGTGGTTTCAAAATTTCAGGTACCTTTTTGGGGGTTGCTATTATGAGGATTATAAAATATCAGGGTGTATATTGGGGTCCCCCTGTTCTGGGAAACTACCTTATGGTTGCCAGCTCAGGGTCCCATTGTAGTTCCTGTTTAGGAGGGGGGGCTCGAAAAACGTTGGATTTTCTCAAGAGTAGCCCCATAGAGTCCTCAATGGGAGACCGAATACATGCGTTTGTTAATCATGCATTTCTAGAGTACCTTCTGGGCCCCGTGTCTTAGAAACGCCAAATGGGACAAGAACGAAGGACTCCTAGTCTTTTCCGATTTATCCCTGGATCCCCATGTTCTATACCCCTTAACATGTAAGTCGTGCTCTTTGGTGTTTGAACCAGATGAAGATACTTGCTTCAAACATTATACTAGCTACTACGGCCAAAAACTGGAACATGATCTTACTCCATTTTGGACTAAAGCTACATAATCTCTGGACCCTAAAGCCGTAAACCCTCAACTCTAACCAAACCCTGAACACCTCATCCTCAAAGTCTAAACCCCTAAACCCGAAACCCCAATCCGTTAACATTAACCCCTACTCCCTGAACCCCTAGACCCTCAAGTTGAAGCCTGTCGCAGACTTTCGAATGCGGCCCCAGTATCAGGTTCCGGCTCCGGCATTGGCAAGTTGAAGTCCTGTGCACGAGTACCATTGGTTTAGGGTTTAGGGTTTAGGGCTTAGAGTTTCCATTACTATTATTACTACTACTCCTATTTAATCCTGCTATTTAATATTACTACTTGTTTTTTGCTATTTACTACTTTTACAACTAGTACTGTTCTGCTTATCGCGATGATTACTATTGGGTTTAGGGTTGTTGTTCTTATGGAGTTTAGGGTTGGCTGTTCTATAGGTTGTGAAAAGGACATGGCTAGGGTGTTCTGTAGGGTTTTGCATTTAACGTTAGGGTGTGGGATTTTGGGAGGGAGGCAAACCCTGAATATCCTTACACCCTAACGTTGGAGGCTAGGCACCTTCCCGCTCCAACAGTTACGGTGCAGAAAGCTCAAAACACGCGTGCTATTTAGCGCTCCCTTGTTTCTGAGGGCCATGGAGATTTATCTAAAGCAGATGATCTGGATTTTATTCAGACCGGAACACATTCAAGAATGCCTTCGAACACTGGCCGAAACATCGCGAAAGTCTTTAAGCGGCCACAGACTTGGGGCGCTTTGGGATGCGTGTCTGGCGGTATAGCGCGGGATTGGGATTCTGCATTTTCCGCGCTGTGTACACTGCGGTCACCCCTTCTGCGGAGGAATCAGAGTGGACTGCAATATGTATAGTCTTTTAGTGGGGATCCTGTAAGGCTGTACGACAAGGACTGAAGAGGTTCTCTTGCGTGAATGTGTGAGAGTCTCCAAACAATGAGGGGTGCTTTTGGGACGTGATTGCATGAGGAATCTCACACGGGATGTCCGGTTTGATGCGATCATTTTTTAAAGATTGTGCCGATTGGACGTGCCAGGAGGTGGTTAGACTGAAGTTACACAAGGCTGCGTCAAGCGATCTGATGATCTACTCCTACTCTGTGCTTTGGAAAACTTAAAGCCGACCATGAAAACACAAGTATGCCCCGTACATGGCAGATAACGCCAGTGGCAGAAACCCACTTCAAGACTTCCAGCAATTTTCGAAAAGTCGATTGCAACGGCCCTTCTGCTCAGTAGATGTTGGATAACAAGCATGGAAAGTTGCACGAAGCAAGGTCCGTCTATGACCCAATACGAGCGTAGTCCTACCATTTACCAAAAATTTCAAGCAACAATGCTGTCTGAGAATCTGCCAAGTAGAAGTTGAACACGGTTGGCGACTGGAAGGGAAACCTTGGGTACAAGTCCAGGCGCTTGAGGTTTTGGAGGTTCCCCAAGACTAAGTGTACCTTCTTTGGGGGTCCTTATAAGAAGGACCATAGTATTCGGGGATCCATATTGCTTAACAAAGTTCCCCAGTAAGCCGTAAACCCCTAAACCCTAAACTCTAAACCCTGGTCTATATTATTAAGGGCCTGAATCAATAGACCAGGTGGCTGCGGGACCTGCTTTTTTGAAGCCCCATACTTGTATAGTTTGTTTTTAAGCGTATAGTTTTAGGGTTTAGGGTTTACGTGTACATATGCACAAAAGCAGGAAACTGTCAACGTGCAAAAACGCAGGCCCCACAGCCACTTCTTCTGCAATAATTAGGGTACCCCTTTTTCCTACTGGTCAGCTTCAATAAGGAGCCCCCAAAATACACACAGGGAAAAAGGGTACTACTTGGGTACCTATCCTATAAGCCCTCAAACCCAGTTTCCATGTCATTTTCCATTCTTTGCCATTGATTCTCCATTATTGAAGCAATACCCCAAAACCTTCAACCCAAGGGTAGTACTGTGATACCTAGTTGACCCTGAACCCTAAACCCTAAACCCTGAACAGCGGCCAGAAACTGGCCTAGGACATCCTGCAGCTCTTTGAAGACAACATCTTCTCTGGCAACATCTTGATACCTGATCTGGGTGGATGTCAAAATTGTGGTCCCTTTTTGGGTCCCTGTTGTAATACGGCATCTAATATTTAGGGTACCCAAAAAGGGACCATAATTTTGACAACCACCCAATTGGGTGTTTCTGAAACGGAATGAAACGAGGTTCGCCTGTTGAATGCAATGTTAATTCACCTAACATGCCTGTTAAATGCAACATTCATTCACCTAGCTTCTTTCTTGCAGGCCTCAGAAGCTGTAACTTACTATTACGAGGGCTCCCAAAACGAATTCTGCGAACCCCCCATTTGGAGCCTCTCTACAAATGCAAAAAGCATTGGGAACAGATGCACATGGGGAAAACCTAGTCTTTCAAGTCATTCAAGTCTATCCAAGATACTCCATGGACCTCATGAAATGGATAAGCTTCAACATAGGTTCACGCAGGCTTCCATGGAATTGCTTGCGCTCATGGCCATCCATGTCAGCGTCCTTGTGCAGGAGGACAGCTGCCACAGAAGCTGCAAGATCTCCATACTTTTGGGAGAAAAGCATACCGCCGTATTCTCCAGTCCGGAACGCACGCTGAACGGCCTCGACGTATGCCGCCGAAGGGTTTGACGTGCCAAATCGCTGGATCAGGCGCTTGCTGATAAAAATGGCAGTGTTCTCGTGCATGAACAGTTGGTCCAACAGCGTCTCAATCTCCGCCAGAACGGCGGCATACGACTGCCTGGTTCCTTGGCCCTTCAAGAACACCGGTGGGTTACGGAACGATGGCCCGGCTGCAGTGTGCACCGTGCTCATGCTGTTCTTGTAGTACTGCCCATCAACTTTGAAGATTGTCTTCTCCGTAATGGCTGGCCCTTCCCCAGGCAGATGGAACACTTCGACGTCACCACCACATGCGGTGCAGCTCACGTTGGGCTCGTGCGCGCCAGCAAAAAGCTGCTTGATGCAATCATCTTTGCAAGGAACTTCAGTGAAGACGGGGCCTGTTGTCACCCTTGCGAAGTGAAGTCCCACAGGAGGCGTGCCCCCAACCCATGAAACTGCAAAGGTGTTGGCTTCAACACCGTCCGCGCTGACCTTCCCATCCTCATGGACGATGACATGAGCATAGCAAATGGGTGAATAGTCTCCACCCTTGGTTCTGCCCACGGGGTCGGGGTTGAAGTACATGCGTCCTCCCCGATAAGAGCAGCCCTTGGGATACCAAGTCTTCGCCCTCGTGTATGGATTGCCATCATGAGACCCGTAGACTGCGATAATGGCTTGCTCACAGGTTGCCTGATCCTCAATCAATGAGCCTGGAGTACAATACTCGCCCTTTTTCAGAGGGAAATAGCTCAGTGTCTCATTCTGCTTAACTGCCTCGATGTATGGGTAGACACAAGGTGGCGGAGTGTGGACGTACAGCCTTTCACCAATCTTCACAATGCTGACATCAGACGCTGAGCACTCTGCACCGGTGCACGAGAGAGTGCTGCTGAGCACCTTGACTGCAGGATACATGCATTCGCTGCCGACCTTGGAACAGAGCGCGTCGTAGAGTTTTGAGCCTGGGAGAAGCTCCAGAGCATCACCCATATGATCTACAGGATAGACTTCATAACGGGCTCCCTTGGCAAGGAATGTTTGGACTCCTGGCTCTGCGCAGGAGGGCATGAGGTCTCCCAAGTAGCCACCGTAGAGGTCGGGCTTGGGATGAACATCATGCTTCTGCACATTGACCTCAAGGGTTATGGGGATATAGAGGGACCTACAAGGATATATAAGGATATATATTATAGGGTTTAGGGTATAGGGGCCTGAACAATTACCAGTACCTCTGAGTTCGTGTGAGCCCTGGTAGAAATGAGAATTTCAACGAGCTCTTAGGAAAAAGGAAAATAAGCCCTAAACCCTAAACCCTGCTTTCAGGAACTTCCAGTGACAGTCATGGGATCAATCAGGTTGTCATCATCTTCGTTCTCAATGTTGGGCCGGAATGGTCGCTCCTGGAAACCAGTGAACACCTGGTCTGAGCTTTACGGGGCCTGTCATATCATCTCTTCCTTCCCTTCAACCCTTGTAGAAATTATAGTTTCAGATGGTTCTTTGGATTTGACATAGATAACCGAAATTGAAAATTGCTTTCAGGGAACTTCAAGTAATCACCTCATACAACCGCCATCATCACTATGCTTATTGCTGCTTTCTATGCGTCATAGTTCACTGTACTTCTCGCTCTTTGCTATGTCGGTCTAGCTTGGTAGGAGAAAGCACAACGCATCCTGAGACTCCACAAGGACACCTTGGCAAAGTTCACGATGTGCTCCATGCCGTAGGTTGGGATGATGTCTCCATTGGAATCCCTCATGGCGGTGCCATTGCGGTGCAGAAGATCCAACCCTACCTCAGATTTGAACATGAAACCCTAAATCAGAACATTTAGACTTGGAACAACGCGCGACATCATCCTAATGTGGTATAAGATGATACTACTGACGGCTCGGCTTCCCAAATTAATCTCAATGCGCACAACATGTGCAAGAAGCAACCAGAAATTTCAAGGAGGCCTGACCTTGGTGCAGGCTGTTCAGCAAGGTGTAGGGTTCAGGGTTTGTGGCCTAGGGCTTAGGGTTTAGAGGTGGTGGTGACTAGAGCGATTGCTACTCGCCGCACTTGCCCCCGTGGAGCGTCCTGCTGGTTACGCAGGACTGCTGGAGAATGGCTAAGGTGCAGGGGGCTCGTATTAGTATCGGTTACTGTTGCGTCTGACTACTTTGTTGATACTCCATGTCTCCATGTCCACTACTTAAGCCCAGCTACAGAGAAGAGCTGCATGATCTCTCGGGCATAATTCTCGTTGGGGAAGCGGCCATTGTAATCAAAGGATGAACTTCCGGTGTTGGTGAGGTAGCGGCCCATGAGCGGATTGAAGGTCACCTCCAGGCTCCAGGGTGCTCCCTTTCGAGTGACCCTCACCGAGCAAAAAAGAAATCAATGGCCCTGCCCTCAGAACTTTCTGCTGTGATGCCTAAGCTCTGAACGCTACATAACCACCCCAACAATCGTCCCCCTGCACCCTACACCAGAAGCTCGACCTCCCGAAGAACGTCTCGGAAGTTGCCGAAGGCATTACGCACGAAGATGTCCTGGACACATGCTCAGGCCAAACGGCTTGAAAAGGCCAGAATCTGAGGGTTTAGAGTTCAGGGTTGAGGGTTTCTAGCTATAAGGGTTGCTATTTGTAAGACTCATAGGACTCAGAAGGTGCAAGCAGTTTTGGCCTAGGCTAAGCATGACAACACGCAAGGATCATTGGTTGCGGCTACCGGCATGTTGACTCCAAGCGTCATAGTAGTTGAGCCACAGCTCAGTTCGGTCATCCATACCAAAGCCATTGGCACTGACCACAAAGATCTGAGAAAGTGCCCATGCCATACGCTGGCGCAGCTGGTCCTGCAAGCTGGCAGGGTGTGTAAACACCTCTAGGTCCTTGGGGAACTTCCTAGTAAGAATAAAAGTTCTAGCAAAAATAAGAATGTCAGGAATATGTAGTAATAGTAATCACAGGATCCTGTCTATCCAGGATCCTGTATGGCGATAATTCCGGGAGGTACCCAGCAGAATCTACTACGGAATCTACCGGCGATGTGCGGTGCATGCAGGGGACCATGCAAGCAGCAGAAATCCTTGGCAGACAGTGCTTTGGCGGTCCAAACTATGGACTTGGACAACTCATCTGCTTGTCTGTCGAAGAAGTGGTTGTCCAAGTCGCTATCAGCGTGGGACCTGAATCTTTGAACCCTAGGAAATGGCCAGCATGTGGGAAATTCTCCAAAACTAGGCGGCTCCACCCCTCAGATATACCGTGGGGTTTAGGATTTAGGGTTTAGGAACTAACCTACCTCAAATAATCGTTATTCTCAGGATTCTTCAAAAGGGACAGCAATCTTGGCAGATCTCCCCCTCAGGAGCCTGGCCTCGTCGTGTAGAAGCGCAGCTTGTGGCCTTCAGCTCGATATTAGGACAGGGTTTACGGCTTAGGCAGAGGATCTATGTGTTTATGGCACACATAGTGTGGATGGAGGAAATATTGCACCACCTCAAGTAGCCTATAACCCTATCATTACAGGATTTTTGGGATCCTAAGTGGTGCAAGATTCCCTCCAGCCACCGTAGGGTTTAGGCAGAATTTGGCCTTTGGCTGGATCATTGGCAGTCTCGCCAGGTGAGCCGCAGGAGACGCAAAGCGAGGTGCTTGGGGGAGGAGTCTGGAAGACATTCGGAGGCACGATCTCCTGAAGGGATTACAGTAGTACCCCCCCCAAAGGTATTTCCCAAGGTTTAAGGAGCTAATAAGCTATATAGGGCTTAATAAGGCCTAACAGGGTTCTAAATCTGGTTTTAATATAAGGGTGAGGGGATTAATCTGGGAATTCCATGAGATGTTCTATGGCTTACATGGAGGATTACGAGGAGAATGTAGACGTATCTTGACACCCTACCCTCTAAACGCTTGACCGTCCTTGGTGTTGCCACTATCAGGACCCTGCCAGCGGAATTTCACCCCAGCGCCACCACTGCCTTCGTAGTACTCGACGAGCATGGCGTGTCCTGTACTTGGAGGTCTATCGAAACGTGTGTTTTTGTGCTTCTAGGATTTAGATCTTAGGGCTATAAACACTGCTGTTCGGGTTGTAACAGAAACGGCCCCTGCAAGGGATATTGCAAGAAGGCCATGAGAAGATGAGACCCGGTTCCAGCTAAGGGTTCTAGAATCGGGGAGTACAATGCAAGAAAGAAAGAATGAAAAACACACACAGGTTACCACGGCCTCCAGCCGTCAGATTGACCTTGCCGCTCTTCTCTTCCATACCGTGGAAGCCTCCATTCAGCACCACCTTGGGCTTTCTTGGTATGATGCCAATATGACGAATCACTGTGGAAGGGTTCCGGTAAGAAGGGCTGTACCAGTTGCAAGCTATTGTTAAACAGTACTAGCAGCAGCAACAGTGAAGTCGTGTTGGGTAGCAATAGCCATATCAATGGTACAGGTGATAGCAGCGGTTAACAGAAGGACCATAATCAGGCTTACATGAGCTACAGTTTAAAATCCTGGTACCGCCCTTACTAAGCCCTATAAGACTCCCCTACAAAATTCCCTTTCTAGCCCCCCAGAATGAGTTGAGACTAGTAGCTGGCTTACATCATACATCTATAGTCCCCCCTTAAGTAGATAGAATATGGCTTTGGGTATATTATAATAAGATCCCCATATACCCCATATTCTATCTACTTAAGGGGGACTATACTTTTTGGAGAAGCTCCAACCTCCGTGCCATCAAGCTCCAGCCGTGAGCCATCATCCGACTCCAGGAAGAACTGGTACTCACCGGCCTCAGGGAGCTGGCCAGCTGCATACGGATGATACTCAATAAGATCCTACAGGACCGTGGTATAATGATACCCCTGCTGATTTTGGACGTGTGGGGGGATCCGGGATCCCTATACCTCACATCTGTCTGTAGTTGGCATCTCCTTCCTGTTGAAACAAATCACCATGAAGCCCTCCCAAAAAGCGCCGCCCCCTGCCTGCTGGATGGTCAAAGTGCCCGTCCAACGGATGGCGTAGTAGTCCCGCGGAAGCTGATCGTTCCATGCATTGCTGGAGGATGGATGGTTGATCTGTGGGTCCTCTGTTTTTGGGAGAAAAAGAAGTCAGGAGAACTCAAAAGAATGCAAACGCCAAAGGCTGCTGATCTGAGAGTCCAGGAAGGCGAAGGTGGGCTGGCTCAGGGTCTCGCTGATGAACCCCGAAGGGCTGGAGCTGAGGAGATGCACTTCTGCGCGAAGCCCGGGCACCGCGGCCTCACCCGCCCGCATCAGCTAGCACTCCATACTCTGTTTGTACGCTTAACGGTCCCTTAGGGGCCCATACTTCTAACCTTAGATACCAGACGGATGATGAGAACTCTCTTATATTTAAAGGCCTTGCCTGAGCTGGCAGTATCGCAGGTGCTTTGCACGACTCCTCGGTCAGGAAGGTGGGCGGCACACAGAGCCCAGGCACCTGGGCCATAAATCATACTCAATCCTGGCGAAATTTGGGGATTCTATGCCAACATGTTCTCTGCTGCAAAGCTGTATACGAGTATTGTTAGGCGCAGACGTAGACTCAAACCTTCTGATTGCATTGAGGTTTGTATCGTGCTCGTGACAATGCGCTGCCACTCCCTCGACCCGCAACATTAGGACAGCTATTATGCGAGTATGCGACTCTTAAAACTATATGTAGTCCTGGCTTTGGACCCTTATCAACGCCAACCTTACTATTCTCACGGTTATTCCCGTTCTTACTATTATTACTATTCTTACGATTATTACTTACTATTCTTACTATTAAATAGTAGCAGGGCCAAGGCACGGGGCTTTCAGGTGTGTTCTTGTTCAGCTTCACCCGCGGATGGTAAGAGTAAGTGCTCCCATGGACCTGAGATGGCCACTCTCAAAGCTCCTTTCTTTCTGTCCCTGCAAAAGGATGCTCACATTGTGAGGTGGCACAACAAATTTGAGCTTTAAGTCACAAAGGCACACATGAGTGCAAAGATGGGTAGCTTCAAGAAGCAAAGGAGGCATATCCCAAAATGCCAGGAATCCACCCTCCCCCATTTTGGAGAACTGAGTACTTGCTTCAACAGTCAGACCCTTCTCAATTCTCAAGGGGCGTACCTCAATGAGCAATTGTTCGCCATCCGGCACCAGCTGAAGGGCCTAGCGGAGTTGTGAGCCCTCAGAGATTTCCGTGCGCTGTAAGAATTCTGGGCTCTGGCAAGGAGTATAACACTGCCCAGTTGACGGACTGTACAGATGGAGTTTTGGGACTTGCCGCTTCAGCAGAAAATGGTGGTTTTATAGTGGTGTTGGATAGATTTCGGAGATGGGCATAACAAGAAGTGTCATGAATGTTGGGACTCGATGTTTTGCTCAGACCTTTGCTCAGAGCACGTGCTTCAGCTCCTTCAGAGACTGGTCAAGCGTGTTCGACACAATCTGTTGCCTGTACTTCCACTGACTCACTCTCAGCAAAACAAGCTGTCCCAACAAGTCATATGGTTTTCATGATGTTCCCAGCTGAAGCAGAATTTGGCACAGCGCAAGTGTATGGGCCAACATCAGCGTAATTGAGCCCGAAACTCTCTCAACCTGTCGCGCATGCAACAGCCTTTGAAAGGGATGAAGGCTTAGGCGTTTTGTGGCATGTTTACCGACTTCCCCCATTTATGGCTTGAGGATCTCTGCGAATGGCTGCTTTTGCAACTAGAGCTCAACTCTCTAGGTAGACACCCCATAGGGTTGAGGGTACTAGCAGGGCGATTAAAGATTATGAGTACAAGTTGGCTACTAATGGTCATTCGTTAGCCTCTACACCAACCTAGGACGGTTTCTTGAAACCATGCGCCCCCTATAGGGTGCGCCTGGAAGAAAGAGCATCCTGTCTTGAAATCAGAACAGGGGGGACCCGCCAGGTTGAGATACCCTCTGCACCAATGTGCCCGTCCTGGTCAAGTTGGCAGGTAGCAGGCGCAAAGCTTTCCAAGAGCAGCGTGTCAGGTAGGCCTGGTCGCAAGCAGGCCCATCAAAATGTGGGGCCCTTGCAAGGGTCTAAGTTGGGTCAATCCCCCAACCAGTAATAGATACCACAAAAGTTATTGTGGATATATTAAGACTCTGTTAAGTCCATATTAAGGAGCCATTACTATCGGGGGGGATTGACCTAAGGTCTAAAAAGGATTCTTTGAGGCTCCTTCACGGTTCCAGGGGAGATCCATGATGTGCAGTACATTGAGCAGGGGTAACATACATGCTCCGGTCCATTTTGAACATCAACCTATACTGACGCTGAAGCTTTCTGATGCATCAGAAGGAGATGCAAAAGCCCTAAACTGTAAACCTTGAACCCTAAACTCCAAACCTGTAATTGGAAGCGTAAACCGTAAACCCAAAGCTCCCTAAGCCCTCAGCCCCTAAACCCTAAACAGCCTGCTTTGAAGGGCAACGGAGTAGACGTCACTTTGGACTGGTCCAACCTCGGCAGCACACTGGTGCTTAAGGGGTTTAGGACTCCTTGGGGTTAATATAGGGGTCATATCGGGACACTGGAAAATAAAATGGAAACTACTGTTTAGGGCTTGGGGTTTAGGTTGCGCCCTGCCCCCACCCATTAAGAGTCTGTCACAAGGGTCATATTAAGGGCTCTATATAAGTATATTCTAAAAATCATCCAGCTGTCAATGAGTGGGGGCAGTGCCCAAGGTTTAGAACTTCAGGGTTTAGGGCTCAGGGTGGGGAGTGGATGCTTATCATAATCCCTAGATAATCCCTTCGTATACCTCTATAGCAGTCCCTGCAATCACTCCACTGACTCCCTCTTATTACGAACCCAGTAAGAGTATGTTCAATATACAAGATCAAACTATACCCAAAAGTCTATATTCGGGACCAGAGTATCCCAAAATAAGGTACTACTCAGGCCAAGCTGTCAGCTCCAAGTCATTTCAGTAATGGGGATTTCTCTACAGCACAGTGCTTCCTCTGTGGATATTATTGTTCTGATGATGTGTTTCGTTTACAAACTCTCACGGTGGCTTCTTGTTAAGAACCCTAAACGCTAAACCCTTAACCCAACCTTAAACCCTAAACCAGCTCTCCACTGGATGGGACAGCGGCTGTGCCCTCCGAGAACCTCCAATCACAGCATGCTTGAAGCACTGCCCCCGGCTCTGCCACCACATATGTTTCCCAAAATTCGGGCTACCTTGTGGGGGGCCCCCATTATAAGGATTGTACTATATTGGGGTCTATATCCGGGTCCCTGAATTATAGAACCTACCATATCTCAACTGATGGTGTCCCTCCAGTGCCAATGAGGTTTCTTGATAGCCGACCAGGCTTCCTAATCCTAATCAAGAAGTTCCGTGAAGTGAGACTACTAGATAGAATTGAATGCTCAGGAAGCGGCAAGTACAGTGCAGGATTTGGCATGTTCGTCTTTGGGACTCGCCAGCTGCAGTCCTTGTCAGTTGAAAGATGTACATCGCCGCCGATACCTTCTTCCACATAGCAGAAGTAGCCGGTGTAGTTACCAAGACCTCAGTAGCCAAGCACCGCAAAAAAAGACCTCACGGTTCACCTACCTACTACTATTACTATTATACGTACTGTTACTATGATCATACTACTCTTTTTCGTTGTTACTATTACTGTTTTGCATCCGGGGTACCACTCCAGCGGGAGGCCAGGAGGCCGGTGCGGATGTCTGAGCGGAAGTTGCCTTCCCGGGGACAAGCCACGGGCAGTTGTTCGCTTCAGATGCTTCAGTTCCGATCTTGGTACTGGAGCTTTCATTTTAGAACGATGCGCTTGCTGGACAAAATCTGCAACACAAGCTCTGCCTGCCTGCCACAGAGATCTTGCCGCCTGACACCTGGACTTGCTTCCGGTTGTCGCTGAGCGTAAAGGCATAAGCCCGCCAGCGTGATCCCGGGGTGCAGGGAGAGTAGGGCGTGAAGTCACTCTGGCCGTCCACGGCAGCATTGTAGAAGGGGTTCACACGCTCGCGGTAGTACTCGCGCAGAGACTCCACGGGCACATTCATCTGCTCAAGGATCCAGTCCGCATGGCTTGTTTGACCTCACAGGCAAGAAAAAAAGCAGCCTGCAAAACACGTGAACTGGAACTTGAGGCAGCTTGCACTTGAGATCCAAGGCGCTGAGGTCTGCCAGCGCTTGGCGGGTGGGGCCGAAAGTAGCCTGAGCGGTGGAACGTGGAGTACATGGAGTGAAGGCGTATTCCTAGCTGGAATTGAGGTCTAGATTGGGTTAAAGGGTATATAGAACGTGACAATCCCGACCGTAGACCATAGACATATGTACACCCACCAAAACCCTATTGCAAGCCAGCAATGAGATGCTTTCCAACATCTCCTGCCCAGTAGGAAGTAGGAAGGCTTAAGGAACCCGTGTCCCCGTAATGGTTTACATGTTGGCCTCCCTGATTTCCATAGGACTCCCACAAGGATCCATTCCGGAATTCCCAGAGTAATCTGGGCCGGCGTGAAAGTCAACACGTTAAGCTACGGAATAGGGCAACCATGCTATCTACTACATATCCCCGGAAGCCTTGTTATTGCACTATAGACTATAGATCCATAACTTTATCCTGGTAACTTAGTTTAAGTTCCCTAAACCCTAAACCCTAAACCGTAACCTCATAACTTTATCCGTATCATTTTCTGGTAACTTTGTTGAACCCCCTAAACCCCAAACCTTAGAACTCAGTCATTGCCGAGCTGCCCTCATCAAGAAGCGAGAATCGGCTCCTCGACTCCGATTCGCTCGCATGCTCGCCATCTCATAGGCCTCGAAGAGCTCCTTGCAGCCACACATCCGCTCAGGGGGGGCATAGAAAGATGTACATAGGGAAGTAGGAGGATGTAAAGGAAGAGAAAGGAACGTATAAGGATATGGGTGGTATACTGCAGTAGGTTGAGTAGCGTTTTGGGTGGCCAAGCTAAGTCACATTATACTTTTCTTCTCTACAACCCAAACTGCATCCCCACTAAAAAGTATCACGTGCATGGGGATTTGCCATGACCCATGCCCCTCATTAAACAATCTCCAAGGGGGACCCTCCATAACCCCCATGCAACTCATCCCTAGAGTACCTCAGGGTTCAAATGGCTTCCATGTAGCATTGCGGGCAAGAAGACTGGCATTGCCTGACGCTTGCAAGTTTATAGTGTCATTTAGTAGTGCATCACAGTCCTCCGTCGACATCTGGGAGATCCTGGAGAGTGTTTCCCTCTGCAAGAAAAGGGAGCCCTGAATGCACTTCTCATCGCGAGCAGTGCAACTTGGCTTGCCCAATGCAAGCGTGCTGAACGCAAGGAAGAAGAGCACAAAAGATGTGCGCTTCATAATTTCACGCTGCTGGGCGGAGTTCAAATGGGAAAGGAACGTACCTAAGCGTCTGGACGAGCCGCAAGGAAGGCAGCAAGCACCAGGTATAAAAGGCAGCTGGCAAATACCAAGCAAGTCATGAACAGAAATGCTTGTGGTGCAAGCGAGGGTCTCTCAAAATTACCCGTGTGTAATCCCTGATAGGGAACCACCCAAAATCACATTGCAATCCCCACATATCCTTAGGGTCCCTCAAGGTAGCGTGCTGGTGAACATACATGTCATGACAACAAGTGTGAGCTTCCAGAAATGTCACAGGATGCAACAAGTAGGAAGAGTATCTCCTTCCAATCATTCTCTAAGTCTATAAGTACAATCTTATATGTGTGATACATCTCGAGACCCCATTCTGATCATGAAGGCCTCTACACCCAAAGCCCACGTATCCCTACAGACCCCGTACACAGCCGATGCATTATAGCCTCTATCGTTCCTCCATACTTCTTTTTCTTGGAGCCTTTTTCCAAGGACCTCGCAGCCAGGCTGAAAACGGCTGTAAGTGCCTCAGGCAGAAAGCTATGGCTGAAGAGTTTAGGGGTTTAGGGTATTTTTGGGGAAGTAATAGGGGTTCAGGGTTTGAGGGTTGAGGGTTTCCATCAGGGGGGCCCAATACAGACCCCAATATACTAACAATCAAACATGGCACGGTTAGCACCATCCCAGTAGCAGCAGGTGGTGATGTTGAGGCTTCCCATGACAGGGATCTCCATATGCCTTACACTAATCGTATACGTTTCTGAATCCGGAAGGGCTCCCCTTTTGCGAACCCCTCATGTCGTGTTGGGTTCGCGTTGTGACCTCGCCATGTGAGAGTAGTCTCATAAGTCACGATGGTAACCATAGCAGTAAGCACCGTAGAGCTGATACCGCCCACGGTCATTCCATGCAGTTTGGTCACGCCAAAATGTAGGCACGATATTATTAATCACCCCTGCAGATCATGATAGCGCTGACAAAGATGAAGATCAGCGTGCTTCCGGCCTAGCAGCTGGCATCGACGTTTGTATTCATTGTATTAGAGCTTCTCACAAGAACACATACATCATCCCAAAGGAGAACATTAGAACAGGTGGTTTTCTCACAGTCGCGATATACGCCTCCACACCATATGAACTATATAGTCTAAACTCCTAGCATCCCCGTTAATAACCCGTATGGTAGTACCCTATATAAACTTCCTCTAGGTTTACACTCTAGCTCATGTTGAGAAAATTGCATCTCGCCCTGGCCTCCCGTCCAGCCAGAACCTTTCCGTCCTTCGTAGCTGCTCAAAAGATGGCAGATGCCCCCAAACCAGCATGAGTCCATGTGGGGTGATACGGTGTATGTCAGGGTACAAAGGGATTTGGGGGGTCTAGGATTCTCTCCACCGAACTAACATGGAAGCAGGTACGGTCCCCTGTACAAGCGACAGAAGTCTTTGTAGGGGTTCTCTTAGGCGTCCAGGTTAGCTTTGGGGAGGGTAGCTTCCAAGCATCAAGGGGGCCTTCGCGAGATCGAAGCCCCCAAATGCCCCGGGGAGACATGGGGATTATAGGGCAGGTTTGGGATGATCCTTGAAGAAAGGGACTACTGTAAGAAACCGACATGAAAGCGTCTCGCATCTGTACAGCATGGGGCTGAAGCTTGGGAGAAGCTATGGCAGGGGTCCGCTCGTTTGTGCGCGTCACCCTTGTAGAGTGGAGCAGGGTGCTAACACTTGTACACACATGTAGGGGTTTCGCAGTACTAGTACCATTACTGTTACTATTACTATGACTGTCACTATTACGATTGCTCATTACTATGTGTTAATTACTAGTTCTGTTACTGTTATATACCCAAGGCATGAACACAAAATGATGCGCAGATGACGGCGGTCGATCTTAAGATCATGCACGCAGCGTAGGCAAATTAAATTCGTGTTCGGGTTACA
This sequence comes from Symbiodinium pilosum, assembly GCA_905231905.1. Taxonomy (NCBI): domain Eukaryota; class Dinophyceae; order Suessiales; family Symbiodiniaceae; genus Symbiodinium; species Symbiodinium pilosum. The sequence continues at coordinate 172,583 of CAJNIZ010009557.1, forward strand.
GGTTTGGGGTTTAGGATCTAGGGTGTACGGTTTAGGGTTGATTAACGTGGCTTTGTTCCAGGCTGGGTCCTTCTTCTGGCAGGATTGCCCAGGAAGTCAGAAGGGAAGCCTGAGTGGTTGTTAGGTGTTTTCCAGGACTCCACTATGTCCTATGCGGTAGCAACCCTCCATAGTGTTCTCTACTGTGCAGGACATTCAGCAGAATAGATTTGTCACGCAGATGTGCTGACTGTTCAGTCTCCTTTCACATGCAAAAGCAAGTGTCCCGTGTACACCGCATCAAGCTGCTAAGCTAGTTTCCCCCAATAAAGGGACCCACTATAGACATCTAAAGACTATGATCCTTGCTTTGGGGGTACCCCTAATATTGGGAAACCTCCATTTAGATGGGCTGTCAGCCTCGGACCTCAACAGTTAGGAAGCCCAGAATGCGCTCCTCATATCCCCGAGATACCTTACGAGACCAGGGAATGACACGGGGTCTCCCTCAAAAAAAACGAATCATTTCGGAGGGACTTCCATGGTGAATTCAGCTGGTACTGGTAGCTGCTTCCTGAACCCTGAACCCCAAATCTGAAACTCCAAACCCCTGACCATGAACCAACAATTAAACTCCAAACCCTGCGCTTACTGGTGGTTCGCAGGGTTATATTCCTATAAGAATTCCACATGACATATTCCCTTCTTCCCGGCAAAACCCAGTAAGACTATGCGAGCTATAGTCTACACTCCTAGTATCCCCCTTAATAACATCTATAACACTCCCCAATATATTCCCCTATAATACCCTTCAAGCAATTTAGACCCTAAACCTTATATGAGCTGGCATTAAAATTACTTGCTTGTGGAATGGTGGAATTCACCTAGGGTGGCCTGTATCATTTTGCAGGTCTTCGAGGTATCATTTTGGGGTATCGTTTTTTAGGGTGCCCCGCATCGTTTTGCAGGGGTTTGAACATCTCTCTACCTATTGAACAACCAACCTTACTACTCTACAACAACGGTAGCCTTGACCCCAGCTCATATAATCAAACCCCTACAAAACCTTAAACCCTATATAACCCCTTTCGATTCAAGGATTGTAGACTATAGCTCATGTGGCTTTCACGCCCGCGGCAGTGCGTGGTCCTTTGGCGTAAACGAAACCAATTCAAACTCGGGCCTCGGCTGGCCAGTACTCTCCTCTAGTAATCGCAATGGTTATAGCAAGAGAAAGAGTAATCGTAATAGTAATAGCAGTAGTAATAGTACTAGTAGCAAATAAAGTCTCACTATGATGACTAGTATGAAACATAAACAATCCAGCCCTCCCCATGAGCAGTAGTAGTTCATAATTTTTGCATCACAATACCATACTCAATGGGAGGTGGTCTATATTCAGTAGATAAGAGGTAATTTGTAGTAGAGGAGTTGGAGGAGTACGGAGGGTATTAACCTACGAAACCCGCAAACCCCAAACACCTAAACCCCAAAACTCTAAACCCCAAAATCTTAAACCTCTAAACCCCAAAACTCTAAACCCCAAAATCCTAAACCCCTGAACCCTAAACCCCCAAATCCCAAAACCCCAAACCCCTAAAATCTGAGATCCGCACTCCAAGATGAGCGGCCCTGCCTTGGTGGAGCTTTGCTTGGAGGATCTGAGATAGGAAGTATAGGGAGATATTAGGGCATATATCTTAGGAGGGTCCCCCACACTGTATAGTGACTACAAGGGATAATAGTATATTCGGGTCCTCTTATTAAAGGGTGAGGGGTCCTCCTAACATATATCATGGTTTCCCCTACTACCCCCCTCTATACTACGCCCCTAAGGTGGCTTAATTGAGGTCAATCAAGGGGGAGGAAGTAGTCTAGAAGGGGGTAGTAGCGGGGGAATCCATGAATATTGGGATATGTAGGGATATATATGTGTGTATAGGGATATGTAGCGGTACATTCATGTATGTAAGGATATGCAGGGATAATGGAGAATCAGATGGAAAAGACGCATGGAGATTGACAGCGAAACTAGGACTATTTTAGTCTACAAGGCTAACCAAACAACCTCGAATCAAATAGTTGATTAAGGACCCTAATCTATGAGAAGTAGCCTTTTGGGAACAACCAGTTTTATGCTGGTTCTCCCGGCTTGTTGTAGTTCTAGCACAGTTGAAGCCACATTGGGCAGCTTGTTAGCTCTAACTTCATGAGACTAACCCAGAACCTCCAAGTAGGGGCTTGTGCCAGTTTAGGGCGTAGGGACAAGGTCTGGCGAGCTTGGCATCTTGAGAGACTACTCATCTTTTGTGCTCCAGCAGTTAGGCATGGGGTCTGGAAGAATTTAAGTTGAATGCTTGGGTCAGAAAACCATAAAATATTCATTTGTGCTTTTGGGCGCCACTCCAACATCTGATGAACATGAAGACCGAAAGTGATAGCAGCACAACAGCCTGACGCAATGAGGACGTTGAATAATGCAATCGAGCAGCGAACGCATGACAAACAAGTCCTACGACTAGGCGGAACATGCTGGCTACACATTGGTAGATTGAATGTGTCGCGATGTCACTCTCCAAAAGGACATGGAAGGTTTGGCTTCATGCGTGCGTATGGGATTGGAATGCCCCCTGCATCTTGAGGATGCAAGCAAGGTTGCGGGTACCAAGTTCATGGTTTATCTACTGTAATGTATCTATAATATACCTATAATATATGCCATAATATACTAGAACATGTACCATAATACTAATGACTGCGGTCTATATGGTCTATTTTGGGGTCCCTAAACTTTAAGCCCTGGCCCCAAATCGATTACGCCAGCCAACCATGTGGGCACCATCTGTCGGTAAACCAAAAGAAGCTGCGCATGGCAGAGATTCAAGAACTCTCACAGGAAACATGTCTGTCTTCGCAAAAGCACACAAAGTCTGTCTGCCAAGCTGTCACGTATACAACATGCCTGAGATGGAATTCAACCTCATCAACTCTGTGTCTCTAGGAAACTACTGTATCCTACTGCAGGGGATCCGTCTAGTGCATTGCCCCGCCTGCATCTGAACAGCTATTGGGGGGTTGAAGCAAGAAAGGTAAACTTCTTCGTCTGATGATAGGGGGCCGCCCAAGACACTGGATATGGGGGCTTCCCAAAATTAGGGGTACCCTTTTCGGGGATCCCCATAATGAGGACTATGCATTTTGGCGATGCCCATGATACGTGGACACATAAACTCATCTGGCACGACATGCAGCCGTTGCTCTTTTTCTTCGGCGCTTGTTGGCCGTACATACACTGGGAATTTCTCAAAATCTCGAAGCCCGCGGTCAGAGATCCTTGAATATTTGAATCCTTGTTTATGGACAACCTTATAGGGATCCAAGATTCTTGAGAAAATCTGCAGGCTAAACGCTTCATGCGGCTCCGTGTCATCGATCCACCTAAAGCAGGGGATGGATTCCATGTCTTCTGTGCCTCAAGATTTGTGCTATAGTCTAAACTCCTTATAGGGGATTATATACGGGAGTATTGTAGGGGATTATTACTTAAGGGTGGATACTAGGAGTCTAGACTCTAGCTCATTGGCAAGGGTCCCGGGTGTCGAGTTTGAGGTTCGGGGTCTCACGGATGCTGATTGTTTGAGGCTAGACAAGGGGACCCCTCGTTGAGGAATGTGAGGGTTTCCCAAATTTAGGGGTACTTTTTTGGGGGTCCCTATAACAAGGATCATTGGGGTCCGCTTATTTTGGGAAACTACCATGTAAACGCACCACTTCAAAACAAAGGTTCTGCTTTCTGCATACAACAGCAAAGGACAAAGGAACGACCCCAAGAAGGACACTTTTACTCTGCAGTGGCATGTATCTCGCAAGAAGTCTGGAATACGGCTCAGGCTTAAGGAGTTAGGCTCTCACTTAAGCCACCTATCTAGATAGTACGTAGCACGATTTTGTAGGTCAGAGTGTTGTGCAATGGTCAAGCAGAATAGCTGCGGCAATAGTCGGCTGTGCTTGCCATTCTGGACAGCAATTGCCCTTTGAAACCTGTTGTTAGTCTCAGACCGCAAGCGCAATAGCCAGACCTGCTGAAATCGGGGTACGTACATGCATCAAACAGAATCTCGATGATCCCCTTGTAACTTGCAATCCCTACATCGCAGGATGCCGACGAGCACCACCTAGACTTGAGCAGTTATCCTAGCTATGACGCCCACACTTCCTTGAGGCATAGGGCCTGTATCAGCGGGTCGCTGGGATCTTTCAGGCACCGCACCTGCAGGTCGCCATTTGAGGGCTTCTCCAATTAGGGGGGCCCACATAGGTACCTAAAACCCTCGGCCCCTTACCCCAAAGAAAATTGGGTATTATTGCTACTGATTGTTACTATTATCACTGTTATTATTTCATTACGATCCTTAGTATTATTACTATGACCCCCCAAATTGTATCAAATTCGCTGGCAACTTAGAGCCTCTACTATTGGCCTGACGACTCCCATGATGCCTTTAAAGTCCCCCCTTAAGTAGATAGGATACGGCTTTGGGTATATTTGAATAAGACCCCGTATATGCTACATTCTAGCTACTTAAGGGGGACTATACTCTTGCTTCGTTTTGGGGATGTTATTTTCTCGTTTGAAGTCTGGTAGAAGAAATTTGAATTCAAGCCGGCAATGAACCAGTGAGCTACTTTGTGAGAGTCTGAAGCATATATCTATAGGCTCCTGAATGACAAAAAATCAATACTGCGTGCCATGCCCTACTATGGGTTGTCACAACTGGACTGGAATAAACATATCTAAAAATCTCTTCCGCAGCTCGCCAGTGTTCAAGAACAGCTCTGCTCAAAGCTTGTATTTACTCATGGTGCAAAGGCCGTCGTGCCGATCTTCTCTACTACTCCCTTGGGATCTCTAGATACCTTCTCCCCTTCGACCTCCACATAGCAACATGATTATGAGAGTGGGGTCATCATGTTCAGGGGCCAAAGCCAAATCTCTCGCTTGCCATGGCAATGCCACAAGCATACGGCATGACAAACGCTGCGCAAAAAAAAATGCACGGTGTCCAGCACGGCCGGCACAACGTAAATCTATCTTCTGATCCTCGAAAAACCCTTGCGCCCAACTGAAGCAACTGAAATTATTGCTCCACAGGCCTCACCGATGGAGGCAGTGCTTGACAAGCCAGCCTCTTCAGTATGTTAGGAATGATAGGCTTGCAAGTAGGCGTACCATTAGCAGGAACAGTGGGCACGGGTGGCGAACTACAGTGCCCATTGCTCATCCTTCTCCTCATCATCATTGACATTATTGCCCTGTTCATCTCGATGTCTTACGTAAGGATCTTCTAGATCCGAGAATCTGACGCGGAGCTCTCACCCTTTCTGTTATACTCAGGCTCTCTGTACATGGGAGTCTCTCAAAATGTCATTACATGGCAGTTGCAAAGGTACCTCTTTCAGACCATGCAACGCTTGCCAACAAGGTCCCAACTACGCCTCCTCTCTATACCATAGTCAATCACATTCAGGAAGCCTAACAGCGCTCGATAGTTTCAACAACCGACTTTACATGCAGAGACTGGAACGGTGGCTGCAGATCTTCACAGATAGCTACCCAAATGAGGTGGGGCTTTAAAAAAAAACATCTGAAGAGCCCTGCTGTACACTCACCAAAACGATCATAACCAAACAAAAGAAAGGTTGAATGAATAGGCCACCTGCATGTGCACGATGGGTGAGGGTTAGGGTGCTCCTTTCCTTGTTGACACCATGGAGACTGCAGCCAACATTTCTTGTACAGCCGATGGATAGGCAGGTCTGAATAAACCACCTTTTCTCATGGGCTCTGACCTGTTGTTCAACTAACTTGTACTGACTATGAAGTGCGGGTGCCAAGCCATAAACTCAAAGCTCTACACTCTCAGCCGCAACCTACAGCCCGGATCTATCTAATCATGAACTCTGGGAGCAGCTGCCTCCAGAAGGGCCGCCTTATCCACAGTGGATGTTGAGGCTTTACGTTCAGACTTCATCAGGGTATGTGCCACAATGAAGGCCCGGGTGCAGGAATTCAATAGGTACGCCGCCCCGCCCCCCCAAACAAACATGATCACCTCCCCTCAATGCTATTGCCACATCCTCCAGCCCCTTGTCTCACAGATACATGTTGAGCTCCTAGAAGGGGGAAGCACTTCCACATAACAGGGCGGGGGCTTCAGCTTCAAGGTTTTCAGGAGTTCTTGGGGCTTCGAAAAGGGCTTTCAGGGCTTCCATAGGGGGAATTGACGGGAAGCAGAAGAGGGCCTAGGCTTTAGAATTCAGGGTGTGTAGAGAGGCCTGAGAATCAGATGGGAAAGAGCATGGAAAATGAAATGGGTGGTATAGGGAAAATGCAGTGTAAGGCCTACAAAGAGAGCCTAGTGGAGAATCAAATGAAAACTAAGATGGAAGCTTCATGTATATGGAGATGTCCGAGGATTGTTGAGTGCTTGGTCCCTCATAACAGGGCTTGAGCTTAAGGTCTCCTACGATTGCACCAGGGCTGTTAGGGAATCTTGAGGGTAATTATTCAGGCTTCCACATTACTGGTCCAACTTGACTGGGTCGCGGACAACAACCTTGTCGGAGTCCGCTTGGGGCACAGCCTCAATGTGCAAAGCAAATGATATGTGAGGAAAGCAGGAAGCCTGAACCCCTAAGTAGGAGAATGCTAGAAGTAGTAATCACAACACCACCTAGACTCTTCAACTACCCGAATTTAGGCCTAAGTGCTCGCTATTAACCCAATTGAGTTTCAAAATTAAGGGTACTTGGAGGGTCCTGGTAGATAAGGTTTAGGGCTTGGTAGCCCTCAGAAGTCCAACATCCTGAGTAAAGTAAATGGCAAAAGTATGGCAATCCTCCGATTTACTATATACCCATATCCCAACATCTGAAGGCCACCAGACACAGCTTGTCTTCTGAAAACTTTTTGCCACTGCAGATCTGCAGTCTCAGGATTGAACGGAAGTAGTGGGAAAAGTACTTGTAGTGATAGTAATAGCAAAGCTTACTGGGGGATAGTAGGGAATAAGGGAAGATAGTATATGGGGATGATATAAAGAATACATTCCCTTATTCCTTATTGTCTACGAACCACCAGTAAGAATAGTTCTTGGACCTAGGAGTACTAGTAATCATCAGAGTCACGATAATAATAATAATCCGCGTGATCATACTAACAGAGGTACTGGAAGCTCAAGCACAGTTAATGCATCAACTGACCACTGCTGTTTTCCGGATTGCTGTTAAGAAACGTGAAATGCGTTGCAGTAGTGTGGGTATATAGCTTAGTAAAGAATAGGGTTTCCATATTATAGTCGTTGAACTTGAGTTCCTCTGCAGCAATCCAGTTTCCCATGATCCCTCCATCACTGAGACGCCAACCAGCAGCAAGCCTCCGGATGTCTGGGCCTCGTTCACGGGCCACGGCTGCTTTGAAATGAGTCATGCTGTAAGACGTATACAGGAATGGAAAAGAGAATGGAAACGACTCTAGTGGGTTTAGGGTTTAGGGTGGGCATGAAGGAATGGAACAGAAAACGGAAATTGCCCCAATGGGTTAGATAGGGACTACTATCAGGATCAATTACCTCATTCCTAGCTAACCAAAGGCCGGTATAATGTTTTAGAGGGTTGTCAACATTCCGGTCCTTCTTGGCCTACCTCGCATACTTAGAGCCAAGTTCTGATGCGGACCCAATGAGGGATCAAAATTTTGACCACTTTCCATATTCTAAAGAGTGCGCTCTTTGCCCAGGCGTATCTGGACGCAATCAGAATGAGCGTTTAACCCCAGATCCATGTCGACCGCCGGCTCCAAACCCGAATGTCACCCATTCTTACTGGCTCTCAGTAGAAGGCGGAATATAATCTCTGTATTTGTATATATATATATATATACATAAACTTTTTTCCCTGCTAAGAACCAGTAATTCTTGCCCTGAGCCGGGTGCATCTGCCAAAAGCAGCCGCAGCTGTTTCGACACGCCCTGCAGTCAGCTGTGCGTGAAGGTCTCTGGAACATGCACGGGTTCCTTCCTGGAGGCTATTCCGGATCATTGGGGTTTAGGGATTACAGGGTCTAGAGTTCTCACAGGTACAGTACGATGGGATCCCTTCAACGGAGCCTGGGATCAGTAGTACTCTAAGGGTATGCGGCGGAACACATCTGTCTCGGAACTACGCACATGAACCCAGCTTCTCCTCAGGCCATTGGATGGGTCAGCAATTGTTTTTTGGGGGTTTGGACCGGGTTTAGGGGGCGAGGGTCCGTGTTTGGAGTTCAGCGGTCTGTGTGCAGTACAAGAAAACCTGACAGGTGAGTACCAGGGTTTGGGCCTTGGGGTTTTACAGCAGGTCAGGTGTGAGATTAGGAATTTGGATTTTGGGGCTGGCGGCTCTTGCATTTTGGATCTGCTTTGCGAGGCTCACGCTTGAGCTGATGATGACCTTAAACCGTAACGAAACCTTCAAGCGTGATTAGCTGCCACTCCTTGTTCGGAAGACTGCATAATCCATAATGCTATAAACCGAGGACCCCCAAGAATGTATATGAACCATTAGGCCAGATTTTGGGGTGCGTTATAGGACATCACTCAATATCTTTTCCAATGGGTGTTTGGCGTAGAGATCCCCCTTACGTAGCCGAGCATGCTGTTGATATAGGTACCCATTGGGGTAATATTTGGGATATATGGAGGTTCTATCGGAAAAATGGAATTCCCGTTGGGTTAATACTGTCTTGTTTTAGGGGCTCCACAAATTTCGGAATACCTGTCATCCCTTCCTTCCTGGAGTGTTTTTTCCGTGTGGATTCCTGTAATCCCTTTGTAAACCCCATATATTCTTAGGGTCCATAGGTGCCAGATATTTCAGAGCCCTGACCCCAACTCCATATGTCCTTAGGACACTATGCCCTTGGACCATCCCTCCCAACCTGTTCAAAGCGGGTGAGGCCGCCGGTCTCCACCAGCTTCAGGTTGTTCACGGAGCCACCGGGGACCTGAGGGATGTTAGTTTCGGATGTAGGCCTTCGTTGGGGCTGAGGGGTTGAGAGGTTAGTAGGCGTCTTGTGAATTTTGCTGTTTGCGCGGAGCACCAGTTCAAGTCTAGCATTGGTACTTGAAAAATGCACAAGTAGATGTCAATCTAACAGCACTACTCTACCCGCTGAAACATTTCACAGGCTTTGTTCTGAAGCCGGTCGCCCTGCAATAAGCAAGGCTAGGCAGCACATTCCAGGCTCTATTTCTGAGATACGTCTCAAACTAAATTTAGTTTGTCATTTGGCTAGTTTGAGGTACTGATGCGACTGACCGCCTAGAAAACCCTGTGGAGCCCTGAATGGGTGCGAACAATGCGCCTTTCATCCAAACTCCTAGCAGCCATACTGATACCTCAACCAAACCCAAATTCTGATTATGGAATTGCAGGAAACCCCAAATCCACCCTTATCCCAACACCGAAGTCCTAGACCCTGAACCCCAGGTCCTAAACCCTAAGCCCTTTATGGCCCCTCTAAAGGGAGCTCTTGAGCCCTACAATTCAAGGGCCGGGCGCATTGTTCGTCCACAGCTAGCTCTTTGGCCTGGCTTTCCGCTTTGAGGGTGTTAGGGTTCTTACCTTGGAGAGGGTCAGGGTTTAGGGTTGAGGGATTTTGGGTTTTGGGGTGCAGGGATGACATACCATAGATTACCGTGACTCTAAACCCTCATGGGCTGCATGGACTATATGCCTTCTGGAGATTCATGTCCTTTCCATGGTCCTTTCATGGAATCCGGGTACTGCCCCACCAATTAACTGTCCACAATAAGGTACTCTACGTGGGGGTAATAGTCAGGGCTACATATACCTAATCTAAAAAGCCGCTGTTCTCCAACTGTTACTGAGAGGGCAGTATACAACACACAATCATGTAGTGCTCATCCTGTCAATATCGCGAATGCTGGCCTGAGGCAACAGCGGCACGGCCTTAGACCAAGCAAAAGATCGTTCTAAACAGAGGCCATATAGGGGCTGTGTGAGGGGTTATGTAGGGTTTGGCAATATTACACTACAGTCACTACAGTAACAATGGAGAATCAAATGGAGAAGCAATTGGGAAGTGAAATGGGAACTGGCTTTGTATAGAGGCTATCTGAAGGCATATACAGGGATCTATATTCAGGTTCCCCAAATTATGGAAACTAAAATCTCCATGATAGGATGGCGGCCGTCAAAACAGGGGTGTTCTTGGTATCCTGGGAATGTCTGGGGATCACACAGGGAATGTGTAGGGGTAAATAGGGTTCCATAGGTTTATATAGGGTTAGGTATGGGTAAGTAGGATTATACAGTACAGGATTATATAGGGGTATATAGGGGTACAAGATGCCAGGTTAAACAAAAAAAAGATTCTGGTGAACTTCAAGAAGCTTCTAAATCATCGGGCTTGCCTTCCTTGAGTGAACTGCGGGTTTCCCGTGAACCGCTAAACATAAGGTGGAGAAGCCTAAATACAAAACAACGATATCACGGTCTCAGATTCCTCGTATAGTTATGGTATAGGGCGCGCACCTCGAATGGATCTTGCTAATTACAATAATATTCATTACTATGACTATGGCTACCTAGTTTAGGCGGGCCCCCTTCCACTAACGGTGACCATCAGACATAGTGGTATAATGGTACAATCTTAGGGCTATTTTCCCAGTGGACAGTGTATAGTATACTGTACCACTATTAGTGGGTGGGTGCCCAACCCAATATTTTACCTGGTACTGTGCAAAATCCTCCTCATAAGTACGTCTTTTAAGAAGCTCTCACCTGTTGGACAACCTCCCTCTACATTGGGATTTCTGAAAATAATCCTTACATAATTCAAATTGAACCTCCAATAACCTTCAACTTCTAGTCCCTACATATTCCCAGGATCCTTGAAGGTAGCCCACAAATTCCCAGGGTCCTTGAGGTTAACCTCCGTTGGAACCCTACATCCTCCCGGAACTTCTGGGCAGTATGGGCAGTAAGCCCCTAAACCCTAAGCCCTAAACCCTAAAGCCCTAAACCCAAAGCCCTAAAGCCCTCAGCCCTGAACCCTGAGAGACTAAACCCTGAGAAGCGGACTGCTGCTGACAGGACGGCCCCTAGTCTCGCGCCTCGTTTACATGGGTGGTATCCTCAAATAGATGTGGGGGCTTCTCTAAATAGGAGGAACCCCATATAGACCCCCCAATAATCGAATCCTTATTCTAGGGACCCAACACAAAGGTGCCCCTGTTTTGGCAGAAATGGGACCTCCAGGGAAGATGGACGGATGCTACGTGGACAGCTCGGCATATGTGTTCTTAAGCAAGGCTGCGCGTGAAAATTTTGAGCAAACGCGATGCCAGCAGTTACTTGACGCCGCGCCTCTAAGGATCCAGCCTAGGTAGCCTCAGCCTGCGTTTACACACGCTTTTCTGCGAATTGGGGATTGCCTTAAGTTTTGCCACAATGACCTCTGCAACAAAGTCCCTATAAGCCATAAGCCATTCCCCTACTACTCCCGACTAAGCCGCGGTAAGTGAGTTGTCTGAGCTTCCAACAGCCATTGCTGGAGAGTCTGGCCTGCCGGAGGCTTTGCAACACAGTGCGCCACTAGGGAACCTAGAGGTATCTTGGGGATTTCCCAAAATTAGGGGTACCTTTTCGGGGGTCCCCATAGTAAGGATTGCAGTATATTGGGGTCTATATTGGGGCACCCTAATTTCATGGAAGCTACCATAGCGGGATTCCAAGAAGATACTCGGGGCTCCTCGTAGGGATTAGGAAGCCTGGGCTGACCAGAAGAGCTACATCACTTCAAGGGTAGATGATGACGGCAGCGTTCAGCAGGAAACCGGCTTCTTCGTGACTCAGTTATCGAAAGAAGGGCATCTTGCCTTCTTGGCAGGGGGCTCGCTGCCCTCATCGGGCGTCAGCATCTCGCGGAGATGGCCAAGCCTGAAATGAGGGCCAGGCTCCCGTGCGACATCACTCACTGCAAGCAGAGTGCCCTCCCTTCAGCAGTTCCTGACATGCATATATCTCCCACTGACAGGTAAGTAAAAGCTCGATCCAAGGCCCTTGCAAGCCAAAGCCAGTAACGTCAGTGGCAGCGTGCACCTGCTGCAGTTAACTACTTACCCATTGCAAGGGCTGCAGGCGGCTTCTATGGTTTGAGCCTACTCTCAGCATTCCTGGCAGTTTCCTAATATCTGATGGGTCTGATATGTTTTGGCAATGAACTTGAACCACACAATCTCCCCATCTCGCTACTGCAACAATTCCGCTCATGCATACCGGTTTTGATGGAAGTCTCTACATTCAAAGTCCTCGAGATGAAAGCTTGCAATAGAAACGTGAAGAAGTCGCATCGCATCCTCCCTTGACAGCTTTCATGCAAGTATAATGCTCAACACAGGTCAAGATTCCGACGTCTTTGGACTACTTTGACTACCTTTTCTATGCAGAACATTCATGTTGGCTACATTGCGGCGGGCAAGTCTTAGAAGCCCAGAAGCGACAGCAACGCAAAACGTCGCTTGCTATCTTTGGCCAAGGGACGCTTCCGATTAGTTCTCAGTTGGAAAACCGCATAGAGAGCTCAATAGTAAGCTCATGATAAGGGTACTTAGAGGTGTCCGTAGGCATCCTTGATGGGCACCCCATTGCGAATTTCTAACCTGCGAATATCCTCGATTCCATGAACAGAGAACTCCAGCTCACCTGCGTCACCGCTTGTGCCACTTCTGCTGCTCTTCGATTCAGCTGCAGCCTGGGATGGGCCCAATGCCTTTTGGGGATTCTTTTTGGGGGCCCGAACACAATACTTTTGTGGATATAAAAGTGGACCCCAAGGAGAATCATGGCCGCAAACAGGATCATTGTAGCTTGTTGCGGACTGGAAATCGACGACCTGGGAACATGCGGTTAGAAAAGGCTTCCGTAGCTGATATACATGAACTGGGGGAGTCCCTCCTAAGGATCCTCCAAACAACCAATGCCAGCACCGAAAGAGTTTGGACTTTGCCGGGGGGGGAATCTACTGTTGTAGGTGTACTTTCTTCATCATACAGTACTAGGTACCCAAAAGAGGTCAGGTTGTCAGAGCAGTAATTTCGAGATTCTCAATAAAGCTATCGAGGCTTCTGTGCCGTTATGTAGGAAGGATGATTTGAACAAATGTGGATGCTTCCACTGGCAGTACAAAAGAAACACCTTCTCATGTATCCTATATGGTACTGGCTGAAGAGTTCCTTTGCAGGAGGCTCAACTTCAAGGAGCCTTGGTTCTGTGCCCAAAGCAACTTGCTAGTCCATAGCTTCGGTGATGCGTTCTTCATTCCTAACATTGCTCAAGCTTCAAACAACGCAAGCAAAAAAACAGGGGCAATTGGAAAGAAGGACGGGAGAAATGGAAAGCAAGAACCGGTCGACTGTAGGAATCCAACCTCCATTCTCTACACTACCACCGCGAACCCTAGACCCTCAATGATGCTGTGCAGTAGTTTCCATTTTTTCGGTCCATCCCCTCCCTAAAATGACCACCCGCCCATCGCACTAACAATAAGCTTTTCCCATAACGGTACTACAGCTTCCAACATTGAGGGGCCCCCAACTTAAAGCCCGAAATACGATAATCCCCAAAATACGATAATCCTTGTCATGGAGAGGCCCTGTAAGAGGACCCAAATTTAGGAAACCCTAATTCCTACAAATCCCTCTATACTCGCAGTTTCCATGTCATTTTCCATGCTCTTTTCCATGTTATTCTCCTTCATTGGGGTCATGTCCCTAAACGTTAGACTCTAAGCCCCATATGCCCCCATAACTTCTACACGCCCCAAGAACCTCTGTACATCTACCCCAACACCAGCCATCTACCACTCCATATAATCCTCTGTTAACCACCAGCAAGATAAGAACCCTAAACCCTAAACCTTAAATCCTAAACCCTACACCTTAAACCCTAAACCCTAAACCTTAAACCCTAAACCCCAAACCATAAACCCTAAACCACAAACCCTAACCTTAAGCACCAATCACAGCTACCCACCAGCAATGTAAGTCCACTGCAGCGTCTGCTGAAGACAGGTTCTGGCTTCGTCGCTCAGCAGGCCTTGGGCTTGAGAGGTTCTGAAGGCAAAGGGGGTATTTAGGGTTTGGGGTCTAGGGTTTAAACGTGTAGGAATAAGGTGGTATTCATGTAGGGGGATGTAGGATATGGATTTAGGGTCTAACGATTCAAGGCAGTTCATGAACCTGCTGCATTGCACGAAGCTCCGAGGCAGTGGCCCTTTTTCTGCGCCGTTCCAAGAATTCCAGTGCCAATCCTGGGGGCTTCACCAGGGAATGGGGGGATGGACAAGAAAGTGGAAACTCCCATGGTGTTCTAAGGGAGAGTGGGGGAAGGGATCTCATAAAGCCTGTATAACACCTTGAAGTGGTACCTATGTTCCCTTCCCCGCTCCCTCTTAAGCACCAGTAAGTTACGGATGGTCAGGAGAGAAAGCAAAAAGGAATCTAGGGACATAGGGGTACGGAGGGATTCCACAATTCCGTACAACCACCAGTACGTTACCTGCCACGACCTCACATCCTTACGAATCTCGCCCAACAGATGAGAAAACCCACAAGTACTGCACGCGAGAGCATGGGTCAAAAGATGAGGCATTAGCGGCTTTGTGAGGATAAGGCGGTCGCCAGCTTGGAGAGCATTGTTCCGCCACACCTGCGAAGCAACCCTTACAGCTGAAGCATGACCATCTACAGATCCTGTTTATGTGGTGGTGCGCCAGGCTTGGACTTTCTCAACGTGCACAAGATCTGCGCAAGAAGTCCACATGAATTTTGTCAGCTTCGTACCCTGCTTCATGGGCCATCTCACGGAGCTCCAACTAGTCACACCTTTGCTTTATGCACGACTATGCGCGGGAAGGCCTTCTCCGGATGCACCACGCCTTATGACACTCAGTTTCAAGTGAAGCTCGTGTCAATCCCAAAACGGAGAAGCTGTCCCTTGCCACCTGAGGGGTCTGATGATAGTAGTTTCCATTTTCTTTGCCATTATCCCTATATATGACCCCTATATGATCACCATATTGCTCCCTGCAGTTTCCATTTTCTTTTCCATTATCCCTAAACCCTCAACCCTAGGGATGTCCGGCCAGCTGGCAAAATGGAAAGACTTGCCAAGGTAAGCAGGTGTATATTGGGGTAACATTCGGATAATGGAAAAGAAAATGGAAGCTACTATTTAGGGCTTAGGGATTAGGGATATACAGCACTGTCTCTTGATTGCCATCCTAGTGATCTGGGACTCGAAGTCAGAATACAGCGGAGCCCTTGTGCTGAAGAAGGAAAGGCCACGTCCAGTACTGTTCATGCGTTGCGCTGCAGAAGCAGGGATTCCACCTGCAGTTTATAAATTTGTCGTGTAAGGATTGGTTTAATGAAGTTCTACAAAATACAGAAGCTACAGTAGCGTGCCCTTTCCTTCGATGCATGCTTCCGAGGAGCCTATAACAGCCAGGCCATACTTGGGCTCCAAATCCTCCACCGTGTGGCCACCTGGGAACAACCCATCGGGAACCGCATCCGGATTGGTTGCTCCTGGTTCCGCGAGCTAAGCTTTCTTCCCTACTCAGCTACAATAGACAACTGTACCTATTGATAAATGTCTACAAACTCTGTGGGAGGGAAGCGTGGCTTCTCAATTTGTGCTGCGTGGTCTGCTGCAGTAGTCAGCGCATGCATGGGTGGGGTTCCCGATTGATTGTGACCGCTGTCCGACCTGCCCCAAAAAACATGCTTTGTCGCTTTTGGGTTTGTCGCAAGCCGGGCAATTATGTGACAACCCTGTGTTGCGGAATGGCCGCCGAGGCTTGTTACAAACCAACTGAGCGCGATCCATGCCAACACGCTGCCCAAATCATGTAGGCCTCTGTTTTTACATTCATCCGCCCAAATCGTCTCCACCCTCCGCAATGTTGAACCATGCCCCCATAATCCCTACAAGGCGCCAGTCTCCTCATGTGCCTAGGGTCCCGATGGGATCCCGTATTTTGCGACGCCCCCGCATGGACTGTGCTCTTGGTGGTAAGACGTCAGTCTACAAGACACCACAATCGACATTGGAATCACCCTACTCTACATGATCTATAGTCTAAACTCCTAGTATCCCCCTTCATAACCCCTACAATACCCCCTGTACATCCCCCTTTACGGAATTTATACTCTAGCTCACATGCAGAAACATGGTATCTCCATTTAGAAAAGTTGAAGGGAAGCTGACTGGGGGTAGGTATACAAAATGGGAGGGGGGAGGGCGAAAATTAGGGTCCCATTTTGGGGACGTTTCGGGGGGCCTGATAAGAAGGACCGCAGTAATCATTTTGGATACTGTGTCCCCTGATTGATGGAAACTATGTGTAAAGTAGTGGGTCCCATATGGGCCGTTATCTAAACGTCTAGTATCTCCCTTAATAACGTCTATAGTAGTCCCCTATATACCCTATGACATCCCCCTTTTAAAAGCTTAGACTATAGCTCATATAATCCTTTGATAATCTAACCCATACATAGCAGTTTCCATTTCATTCTCCATTTGATTCTCCATTATTATGAGCCCCAAAACCTATAGTCCCCTATGGGGTAAGCCTCGCACCTAGTATAGCCACGCCGGCCTCGGCACACTTCTCCTGACCTGTCAGGCGCTGCAGGGCGGTTACAACGAATGCGTAACGTGTGATGCAGGGTGCAGAAAGGCTTGGCCCACAAAGCTGGGGCCCTGCTCTTTTGAGCCTACTGTATCTCAGATTTCCGGTTCATTCAGTGACCCAAAGATTTAAAGCCATGCATGCGAAGCACATGAAACTGCTTGACTCTTTCGCAGTTGCATCTGCGAGCATTTTGGAAACTTTGGAACCGGCTGCTCTCGAATTCACACGCTGCGCGCGTCATCTGCGGGCTCCCAATCGCCTCTGGCCATTGGAGCCCGCCGAATGTTTTGGAAAATGGCGCTTTCTCTCTGCTGAGATTCTGGAAAATGGGTATGACGAGCTTGCATGCGGCTCCAGGTTGCAATCTTGCAAGACCCCTAAGACCCTAAGACTCTGGACGCGTAAAGCGGTTAGCCGCAAAGCTTTGGGCCACTCAAATTCCTGGCTGATGGCATGACATTGGGAGACCACGGCTATGATGTTTCATTGGGATCTGATCAGATCAAGAGGCCAGTAACAAACGATCCAGTGACTTCACCTGTCTTGTGGGTTTACGCTAACCGCTCCTAAAAATGTGCCTGACCCAACCGTTGTCGCCCAAGGTCGACCGCCTTTATCAACCCTTCGCAATAATCCTGCTACACCTTTGCCACGCATCATTGCGGAGGAGGATTTGCAAGAGGTAACCCCTATGGCACATGTGCTAGCACCTTACCAGCTCGCCACACAACGGCGCGGGTAGAGAAAGTGTGCCGAAGATTGTTCAGAGGTGTCGATGCCGTTTTCGCCTTGGAGCAGGCTGACGGGTTGCTGACTGTTGCACAGGCAATGAAAAGTCAGTGGAGAGAAGCTGATGAGCCGCCGAGCGTCTGATGATGGTCCCGGATTGGTAGACTTTCCCCATCCTGACACGACTTGTCTGAGAAGCATTCCCAATTCCCGCACTGAGCGGCACTAGCGCAGAAAAGGCGTACAAGGTGAAGCTGTAACATCTTGATTCGGCGCCAGCCTATTTTACATGTTTGGAGAACTTCAGTGGCACGTCAAATCATAATCTTCAACTAAGGCAGCTGAGGCACGCCAACATCCCCCGCAAAGCCTTCAACAGACGCAGTGCAGGCAGGACAGAAAGAGGAAGAAGCGCAGATCACCACCCACTGCGAAAGCATGTTTGATCAAACCCACGGCCCGACACAAAAACAAGCTAAAGGTAAGCGTTGTAGAAGCGTTGTAGATTTTCATCATGGCTGTCGCTCCCATCATATGAGCTGGCGTCAAAATTACTTGTCTGTGGTAATGGTGGAAATCATTTAGGGTGCCCCGTATCGTTTNNATATCTCTACTCATTGAACAACCCTCTTTACTACTGCACAATAACGGTAATTTTGACCCCGGCTCATATCATAATCATCACCATCATCAACCACCATCATTATTACTGTCGTTGCCTTCAAGGACTACTTAGAGGTCATTTGCCAAGATAAGCTTGCCCGTGTACTCTTCAGCATACTCATTTTGACCTCGGCAGGCAATGGCCAGTTGAGGCCCGGACATTGTTGCGGATGACCGAGTCCTCGGCAAGTGTGGGGATGCGAACACGAGAGGTGTTGTGAGAAGACCCTCCTGTTGCCGGGATCTAGGGTTTCGGGTTCAGGGATGAAGCTTTATGAAACTAAGGATCCTTTTCTCAAAGCGCAGTAGTCTTTGTGTGGCCCCTCTTTGGCCTCCATGTTGGAATTCCTCTATAGCTTCACTCATGTGCCACGACTGAATGTGCATAAATGCGCGGGCCTTTTTTTACCATTGAATTTTTCTATCCTTATGAAAGGTACCCCTACTTGTTGGAAACCAAAATCCCTAGAACCCCCTACACAACCCGTTTGCGTTTCATCTTACATAAACCCTATAGAAACCCTGTGAAAGGACCTCCACATGCTGAGACAGTCATGGCTCGATCAGCTCGCAGTCTGCGCCCTCGTCTACAATGATGCCATGGAAGGTTTTGCCTACCGAGCACAAAGCTCAAGGTTCAGGGCGTAGGACTCATAAGGCTTACGGCCTATAGGATTTCAGATGACCTAAGGTTTAGGACTGAATGTTGAAGGTCAAGTGGGTTTTTCTAGCTTGGGACTTCAGATCCAAAAATGGAGGACCTTAAAGATGGTACCAGCAGTAGGCTGGAAAATGATGGGGCATTCAGAGGACCAGTGGCGTTAAGACCCTCCTAATGTGAAGGAGGCACAGAACCGAGCATTAGCTGTATAAAGCACGCCTCAATTAGTCTAAACCCTGACTCCAAAACCTCAAATCTCAGACCCTGAAATCTATGAGCATCAAAACGTAGCTTCCATGTTCTTTTCCATTGCCCCCATATAACCCCGCATCCCCCTCTTGAACCCTATATCCCCTCAACCCTAGATCCAAGGCCCTTTTGTGTCGGATGCCGCCTTCGACTTTGCAGTTCTTCAGTCGAACTTGGGACCCGGAGCGGGCAATAAGGCCTGTGCCTGAATGGTTTGAGGGCAGATGGGCTTCGGCATGGAGAGCTTGGGGCTAGATGGCTTAGGTGCATAGTCCCCCTTAAGTAGATAGAATATAGCTTTGGGTATATTTTAATAAGATCCCCATATACCCCATATTCTATCTACTTGAGGTGGACTATAGGTGTATAGATTTTTTGATGCGGTTGAGGGTTTTTGCCCACCGGGTTTAGAGTCGCACGAACAAGGATGAGCATTTTTACGCTGTAGGATTTAGACTTCTGAGGCCGTCTTGGGACTAAAGTTGGGGCTTCGGGTTGTAGGGCTTAGGGTTTAGGAGTGTAGGGTTGCCAGGGTTTAGGGCTTGGATTTAAAAGTAAATTAAGCCATTTCAAATGGATTTTAGGCAGTGCTCGGCGTTATAGGCGACTCTAAACTGATGTGTATGAGGACAAACCCGAACTATGAGCAGTAGGAAACAAAATTAGAAGCCAGCTTGAGAACAGAGGTACTATAAGAAATGACGTTTGATAATAGCTGTGTCTAAGCCTTGTTATCATATGGGTGATCACACGCCCAAACTGCTGAAGACTTTTTCAGGTTGGGAAGTACATAAATAGCGGGACCCCAATATAACCAGCAAACTTAAGACCCCCACCCCCAGCAAATGCAGTTGAAACCAAGTTTGTACATAATTCCCTACAACAGATCGAGCCTAGAAAAAATGTTTGAACGAACCTGTTTAAAAACAAAGATTTTATGAATATCTAATTCTAATCCTGTTTCCTCGCGTAGCTGGACTTTATTTACAAACCAAAAAGCTCTTAAAAAGATACGAATCCAGAGGTACCCCAATGAAAAGCCTGGGCATTACCCAAAGCCCTGAGCGATTTTTCAAAACCCGGAGTCCACGGTGAGGGGGTCTATAAGTTGGCTGGTGACCTTTGGGCGGGTGTCAAAATTATGATCCCTTTTTGGGTACCCCAAATATTAGGTGCCGTATTATAGTAGGGATCCAAAAAGGAACCATACTCTTTTTTTGACAACCGCCCATATAGACCCCCAAATGCTATAGTCCTTATTAGAAGGATCCCCCAGCCCTAATTTTGGGAAACCTCCATATGGAGAGAAGAAAAGGTATACAAGGATAATCTTAGGCCTCTTTCGGGGAGACTGCCCACCGGAAATCCCCTAAAACCCGCGCTTCAACCTGGAACACTGGAGACGGCCAACTACTGCATGATTCAGAGTTTAAGGCGTATTTTTTGGCGGACCTTTTTTCAGCTGCACGATCACAACTGGAATATTTAGTAATAAGGTCAGTGAAAACCGTCTAGGGTTTAGGATCCTTGTGATTCAGCCAAGAATCTTCTTGTACACCCCCCAAAAGATGCTTACAAATGCCCTTATCTTACGAAACCCTGAAGCCACATATCTCTATCATCCCACAAGCCCGGCCAAACCCTACACACTAATCCCTAAACCCCATAATCCCTAAACCCTATAATATTCCCTAATCCCTAAACCCTGTAATCCCTGAACCCTGTAAACCCAAATCCCTAAACCCCATAATCCCAAATCCCTAAACCCTAAACCCACCCACAAGTCTAGGGCCTGGTCCAGTGAGCAGGATGCCCTCCAGCTCCAGAGGAGCCCCGGCCACTGTGATCTGGGCATTTCCACAGGTGGGGGTTTCCCAAAATTAGGGTTTAGGGTTTAGGGCTTAGGGCTTAGGGTTTAGGGTTGAGGTTTTAGGGTTTGGGGTTTAGGGTTTAGGGATTCCCAAAATCAGGGGTACCATTTTGGGGGTCCCTATAATAAGGACTATAGTATTTGGGGGTCTATATTGGGGTCCCCTATTTAGGGAAACTACTAAGTGTCTACTGTTAGTTAGGTGATGATGTAATTTTCCCCCTAAAGTAGATAGAATATTATTGGGGTTATACAAGGATTATGGAAAAGAAAATGCAAACTGCTATATTATAATAGGGTATATATTGGGGTTGTATTACCCCTTAAATAGATAGAATATTGTTTGGGTTATATAGGGATCATGGAAAAGAAAATGGAAACTACTATGTTGTAATAGGGTATATATTGGGGTTATATTCGCTTGTAAGTAGATAGATTATGGGGTATATTAGGATCTTATTCTACTATACCCAAAGCCATATTCTGGCTACTTAAGTGGGACTATACCTTCCTCTTCCTTCTGTGGTGCAAACCCTCGCCCCTGAACCGCAAATCTTGCTTCCCGGCGTGTGGCATGTGCCTTAGGCTGTGGATCCCGACACTCTGGTAACTACTATCTCGCGGCCAAAGATGACCTTGAGGACTTTGTACAGGAAAAACCTGCTTCTACATGCTGAGCTGTAAACAGAATGCGGGCACGCTTTCTTGAACACGTTTGTGCCGTGCTTTGCTAGCTTGCTTTTACGCTTGAGGATTGGTGTAAGAAGGGATCAATTTGTGGCGATCTCCTGTCAATCACTAACAATCTATCAATGGTGAACTTTAGCTCCCTGATTTTGCTTTGGCACATACATACTACTATTTGAGCTGTGGCCTAAACCCTTTGAACCTTTTGTTCTTATTGGTTGTGCTATCGCGGACGCCAGTCGCAATACTGNNGCATCTTTTTTCGAACTGTACTGACACGAACTATCGCGGCTTGATTTCAGGCTATTA
The DNA here is from genome assembly GCA_905231905.1 of Symbiodinium pilosum. Lineage (NCBI taxonomy): Eukaryota > Dinophyceae > Suessiales > Symbiodiniaceae > Symbiodinium > Symbiodinium pilosum. The sequence goes on from CAJNIZ010009557.1 coordinate 194,492, forward strand.
AACCTGACTTCACTGACGCGGCCACAATGGGAACCTTTTTTTGAAGATGCAAGGCTACGCAATCTGCTCTCGCAAAGACTATCGCCGTAGGAATGTTCATGTTTTACTGCGCGAACTATCGCGTACACCATAAAAGCTGACGCGACCAATCATTACTTTCATGTTTATGTAAAATCCCACATGGGGGGTTTTGGCCGCCGCTCATTTAGGGTTTAGGGTTGGGGTTATGTAGGGATAATAGAAGAAAATGGAAACTACTATTTAGGGCACACTGCAGCAGTGAAAAGTCTCGCGAGGGTGCCACTGCTCAAGCCGAGCATCGCATCCCACCAGCGCAGCACCGCGGGAGACCAAGCGCAAAGGCGCATGGATTTCAAAACAGCGCAAGTCCTGAAAAACATGCATATTCAGCGGGGCGGCATTTTCGGGCACTCTTGTTTTGAGGCTGGATGGTTTCAAGGGCAACCGCAGGCTACCGAATCTTCACTGCCGGCAGAAACCCGTGCATTAGCCCCTCGACCCTACCACGCAGTATATGCCTTCTCGTAGCGCATCCTAACAGCAAATCGCAAGATATCCTCACTGACTGGGGGCCTCGTTGGGAATCTTACTTCTAAGTATTGTAGCAAGGTCAGAGCTGCAAAAACACAGGCCATAGGGTTTGGGTGGCTTTAGGGTTTAGGGGTTCCACATTATCTATCCTTTTGTGAGCCCGATGTACTGCATCCCTGAATTGCCTACACAATCCGCACAGAAGCCCCTTGCAAAATCTTGGCAGACAGCCCCTACACATGCTACTGGCCCCCTGAAGGCTGCTTGCTATTGCCCATTGTACATGCCAAAGTAAGGCTGCGTTGCTGTTCAGGAACTTAAATATACATAAATTAAGTTACAATAATGGTGTGAATATGCATATATAGTAATGTGTATGGTTTCCCCAATATGGCAACTTAAATGAAATTCCTTAACAGCAACCCAGGAAAATATTCGGGCCCCTCTATTTTGTGAAGCTACCGCATCTATGGCGAATTTATGCAGATCTACAAGAGCACATTGTGCGAATTGTCAAAACCTTGGCTTGGAAGCCTCAGACCCAAAGCGGGTGCTAGATTACAAGGACAGCGACCAGAAAGTCATAATCAACTCGACCTGAATGCACTACCCTTAAACCGAAACCCTGCAGTAGGACCCTGGAATGTTGGTGGCGGCTCGCGGAGCCTTGACAATGACTCACGAGGCCCTGAAAGCTACTCGGAGGGTCACTGAGATGTAGCAGACGGGTTAATCGGGCTAACGGGGATTATCACATGGCTTTTAGGGGGTTCTCAGTATACTTACTAAGCCATTTTGACCCTCCAAGTACACTCCCCCAAACTAGCATCGAATCCCGAAGGCCTTCACAAGTACTACTCTCCGTGAAAAAGAGCCTCCATGGCATTCCATGTTACCATCCATGACTAGAATTATTGCTACTGTCCTTACTACTGTCACTATTATAGTCGTCTTACTACTCTTCTCAGTATTATTACTATACGTATGCTGTGGGAGAGGAAACTCAAAGTCTGAGGACAGGACATGGTACCCTGGATCAAGTGCAATGTTGTCACATCCTGCAGCAAGCCTGGGCACGTAAGGGGCGTACAACATTTGCGTAAGGTTTTGGGGTAAAGTATGCTATCAGCGGAAGGCTTCTGCTGCGACAATATCACCCATCATTCAGGCGTCTACAATCTTTCCACAAACAGGGGCCCCCGTTATCGCCAAAGACGGAAAATCCGAACTGAAGGGGCTGCCAACAACCGGGCCACCAAGTCTCGCACAATTTGTTGCATTCTCTTGTATGCATGGAACAAGAGGGGAACCTCTCTGTTTGTGGATGCTCCCCACAATGGTCCTTCTCCGAATTATGGCCCTGTCACAGCGACACCCTCTAAGAGAACAGTCGTCTACGACAGCATAATCTGGTCGCTAGCGATCGAAGAGGCAAGGGGTGCAAGTCTTTGCTCTAGTCCGTCCGTGCGCAGCGGGCAGACTTTCTGGGCTCCAGGCTGTCGAGTCTGTGCATTTCAGTGCGTTGATACTCTGAACAAGCATGGGAAAAAAGCCAGACTGGATCCTGACATCCGCATAAACCTTGCCTGTAACAACAGTTATCTCCGAATCCCTCGAATTACGGCGGATACTAAAAATCCTGCATGACCGTAACTAACAACTTTATACCTTGAGGATTATGCTATTATGCAGCCCGCTAAGATCATGCAGGATTTTTAATATCAACAGTATCAGCCCTAAATCCCATTCTCTAAACAGGGCAAACTTGGCGGCAAGGAGCGCTGCTGCAAGGTTGGGATACTGCCCTGGCACCGTGGGTAGCCCTGGGCTCGAGGGAAGTCAGCAGGTTTTTGCTGATCAGCTAAAGGGGTAACTAGGGATTAAGGTGAAGGACTTACGTAATTACTGGGGGTTAGTAAGGAATGTGGGGACATATTATATCGGCATCATGTTCCTCAATTTCATACTAGGAACTCGCAAGTTTGGGATTTAGGGGGTTCAGATATAGGGTTTTGTTTGATAAGACGTTGACTGATATTCCTCATCCTAGTATAGCAGACTGTGTTGAATGACTTGCCCAAAAAGCTTCTGAGTCTCAGGACCTAATTACTTTGACCAATCTTCCTCGTCTTTGTACCAAAACCCATGTCTGATACATGAGACGCTGCGCGCCATCTCACAATCCTAGAGTGAACTCTTGCCTCCTCGCATGAGCTAGCCCGTTTTACCTTTATAATACTCCGCTACACAATCCCCTTTAAGGAGCTTAGACTAAAGCTCACATGACAAGCGCCCGGTCTAGTCAGAAGACAACTAGACCTCAAATGGATGAAGCTACGTGCGGAGGAGATGTGGTGAAGTGGTGCATTGCCTACGGGTAGATTAGTACGGAATAAGGGAGTAAAACCCCTATATAACCCATATCATGTATTCCCATTCTCCCTACTAAGAACCAGTAAGTATAGTTTCATGCCAAGTTTACTCTTACCATCATGTTGCTACAATAGGCCTCCTATGCCTGGCCAGTGCGCCTGCTATCAAAAAACAACTTGAGTCCATGTGCACAGAAATGTGACTTAGATTTGTGGTGTCATCTGGTTTTTAATGACTCACCAGAGTTCCCAAGAGCCCCTAAATGTATCGGGAAAAAATAAGGACATGAGAGCTCCAAACCCTAACAACCCTAACACCCGAAAAACCCAAACCCAGAAACCTCAAACCCTACAAATCCCTCACATCCCAATATTCACAGCTCTTTCCTTTGATCGCCCGGGGTCGCTCCAGCAAGAACTCGGCCACCTGCAAAAGGAGCTGGCTGCCCAGCAAGAGCCAGTCCTTCAGCGCTCTGGGTTTGGATTTAGGGTTTAAGGCTTTTTTTTTACCAACCCCACGCACCTTTTCTGATGCTAGCCAATCGCTGGGGAGGAAAATGTCAGTGCTGCTGCAGTCCACAACATCCCCACCTCCTTACACGGTACAAGGCTTTACGGCTTAGGGTTTAGGTGTTCCTTTTTTTACGGCACCTTTTTCACCGAGAGGTGAAAGCCGTTTTCAGCAGGTGCATGCCCATAACCAACCCCTATCAGCACTTGCCCTGCAGCTGCAATCTCGAGGTGGTAGAGCAGAACTCGCACATCAAGGGCTTCGAGTTTAGGGCTTAGGGGTTTGGGGCTTCGTATCCCAACTTTGAAATGATATTTCATTTTTCTTTTTTAACTACTAGGGATTTCAGGGCTGAGGTTCAAGAGCAATCCCATCCTCTTTATAACAAACAGTAATCAGCAATGGGGAATCTAATGGTACATGTAATTGAACTATACATGGTTAATAGTAGAAAAGAACACGGAAAGTGCCACACATTTTAGGGTTTCGGCCTGATTAGAACCG
>CAJNIZ010009557.1:198530-235869 GCA_905231905.1 Symbiodinium pilosum
CCCCCCCCCCCCCCCCCCCCGGCCACCCTGGTCACAAGGACTGCAAGTTTTCTTTTGAAGCAGATCGGACGCCCTTAAATTCCTGACGAGCGTATTCATACTTGGCTTGCATAGTGGTGTTAAGCAGGGCTGATGGTAGCATCTGCGCTTTTCACAATGATCTGTATTGGAGATATCCCCCTAAGAGAGGTACCCCTAATTTTGGGAAACCCATATTTTCATACACCCGAGGCCATAGGATCCTAATTACAAATATTACAAAGGATGCCCCGTACAACTCCTTGAAGATTATTGGGGCCATATCCCCAAACCCTAAACCCGGAATCATGTCAAAGACCATTTCATTGTCCATTGTCGTCTCCATATGATGCTCCATTGTTGTGGTAGTAGTATCCTTAGAACCCACGATATACTCCCTATAGCTGCTTGAAAGGGACCCTCTAATAGAAACCCCGAGGCATTGCTGAATCACCGTGCAGCTCAGTCTCAGCACCTCTCAGCTGCCGGCTGCTAAAGGAGGGCGTTCGCATAGCAACCTCGAATAATACTATAATAACATAATACTATACTACTATGCTACTATAATACTATTATTCTAATATTCTATGATACTATACTCCTGAGAAACAAAAACAGAATAACACCAACCACTGTAATACCATAATTGCGGGGTTACCTCAGAAGAGTTCTTTCATCCAAGGCCCTCTTTGCCCAGCATCCTTAGCCTCCTGAATTATGCATTAGAGATAAAATCATCGACATTTACGCATGGTGACCTGAGTAATGTTTTTTTGGTGGTTGAACCTAGTTACAGTAAGATAATATTCCTTATATAAAATACTATACCCCAAATGGAGGATATAATCTTACTCTACATTGGGTACCATAGTACCCCCAAATACAATACTACTCACCTAGTAATGGGGTAATGTCGCTGTTGCAGTCCACATGTTATCCCCATTACCATGGTCCCTCTTAAGGACTTGTTTGCTTCTCCCTCCTTGGCGTTTGCTCGCAATACCACATGCTGTTCCTCTGGAGAAGAACCCTGAGTGTTTCCAGAAATACAGAGCTCAATTTAGAAGCCCCAAAAATGCCGCAGTCTCTCATGATAGGACCCCCAAACAGCCCCTTCGGAGACCCTACGCCATACAGGAAGATGTCCCTATCCATTCTTTGTGTGCCCCTGGAACCAAATTTGCACAAAGCCAAACGCGGACGGCAAACGTTTAGGGCTCGAAGGTCCTGAAGTCCATCCGGCCCTCGGCTCCCACTGCAGACTCTGGGGGTTGTGAAGGGTTAGTATCGGTCACAAGCACTTCAGGGTTAACTGGAGGTGGGCTCTAAGTTCTGGGCGATCTAGGGCTTGGCGCTTGGGGGAGTGTAGTTTCTTCTGCATTCCGATCCTCAACCGCCACTCTGTCACGAAGCACAATCTGTAGCGCAACATCCTGGCCGAGTCTGGCCAAAGCCCAGCAATCGGGGCATGAAGGCATTCAGCAAAGGGGCTGTAAACCCAGCAAGTCTTTGATTCCAGCAGCTCATCGATCTGCATTGCAGGCTCCGACCCCTCTTCAAGAGGAGTAAGCTGCAGGCCAGATTCCCTTAAAACGTAGGTCGCTAACCAAAAATCTTGATTCTGCATCGGACCGTCCAGATTTAGCAAGCAAAGTTGCTTTGCCCAGATGCTTGCAACTGCAATGCGAGAGTGCATGTTCTAATTGGGTTTGGAAGGTTGTGGGCAACATTGCACGTCACCCAGAACGTCTAAGCGCCCAGCGAATTAGGAATGCTTTGGCCTTCTGATGGAAGCTGCTTAATGTATAGTATTTCTCAAGCATGCGCTTCAGCAGCTAGACCCCGATGTTGTCATATCATATCATGCAGTACTTCTCGTTGGCAGGTATGCAGCTTGAGCAGGATGTTCAGAATTGGACGAACGAATGCACCACACGCCAAACCTGAGTGTGAAGAGCGCAGCACACTGTTGCATAGGCATATGATTCTCTAAACTCATTCAAGTCTGATGTCAAGTTGCTCTCTCAGAATGGTACTGAGTTAAGTTAGGCTCATTGAATATGCACACAGTTCAGCCCCCAGGCCTCCTTTCAGGATCCTGCCATGAGGACCACGCTTTGGCATGCAATGCCCCGATTCACGCTTCAGGTTCTACAGCTCAATCAATTATTTTTCGTGATGTCTTTTATAGCATATTATAATATATTATCGTATGTTATAATGTATTTGGTATATGATGGTATATTATAGCACATTGCAATCTGGAGGCATGCGCGCAAAAGGAGGATGCGGCTGTGGCGGCCTACTGGGTACGATAGAGGTCTCATTCAGAATTCTCCTTGCGGGATACTGGCACCATGTACCACGAGCAAAAGGAACATTCCCGAATATGCGAGAATGATCAGTACCCGCCCACGCCGCCACTTGTGCCACCCCCATATAACCCCCGTTTTCATGTCACGTTCCATTTCCCGTTGTAAAGGCAACGGTGACAATAAGAGGCAACGGGGGGAGTGATAGGGGGCCGTTACAGCGGCCTCGCCAACACAGATGGAGGAAGGCGATTCGAAGGAAAGCCGACCTGGAACATGAACATCGTCATGCCCGGTGCAACATCATTTTCAGGTCTATTTGAGGTATCCTATACCGTAACTCTTTATACAAGCACCTAGGGTGATAAGCAATTAATGTTGGTAATTATTTACTCTTCTAACAAGGAATCTAGGATAATAATGTCGGTGATTATTTTGGTTTTTGCAGTACCGTTGCGGAGCTCGCCAGGCTCGAGGTTGCGGGATTCAATTTGAGATAATTGAGCTCCGCTGCAATGATCGACACTGACTCTGGATTAACCCCGAGACCTAGAGGAAAAAGCAGCTTGGCTAAGTTGACTTAGAATCCTTAGAATTACAAATTCAGGATAATCCTACAGGATTCATTGCAGACCTGTGACAACATGGGAGCATGTGCGCTCGTCTGAGGGCATGGTTCACAGAAGGTACGGAGAAGCAGCTGGTGGTCTTTCAGCTCACTTTGACAGTTGAAGTATGTGATGTTGACAGGGTAGCTGAACTCGGGTACCCGTTTGCGGAGTACAGATGGGGCTTGAACAGAGACCTCTCCACCCTTGAGCAAAGGAAGTTGGGCAGCTGACGATGTTCAACGCAAAGATTGGCTTGGCGCCCATCGCGTACCTCCCCGCAAGCCCATAGCACTGGTTGACCCTTGAAAACCAGGACCCTCCTTGTACCCTTAAATATGGGTATATGGTCCCTAATAGTTCGAATTTAGGGCATATAGAGGGTAGATGGAGGGTCTAGGAAGTTGCAAGCTTGAACAGCAGCTCTTGGCTGTTGGCCTCATCTTACTGTTGGCTAGTAGGGAATACGGGAATATAATCCCTACCTGATAAATGATTCCTTTTGATATTCCCCCTGATTCTCTACTAACCTCGGTAAGTCATTCGCGTTCCGCCCCAAAATGGAGCAGGGGCACACATCTGACAAGGCGTTCGCGGCGGCAATTCCGCCAAACACCTGGTAGCAAGTTAAGTGCCATCACCAGCGGGCAATACATTGCCAATTTTCCAGGAAGTTACGAAGTGGGCATGTTTTTCACAAACCCTTGTTCTTCGTTGGCCTGTACTTCATGTGCTTCTTTATGCTCAGGCATACGAACTCTCGTGTCCGCAACTGCAACACTACACCTCTTTCAGGTATTGTTTTTTGCACGACACATTAAGCAAAACAGAGCGCCTCGGGTTCATCCACAATGGGCGTGAAGAAGTCCAGGGTGCCAACAATTGCAATGTCATCACTCACCTCAAACTTTGCGCAGCATATGCTAGATGCATGTGAGCTATAGTCTGAACTCCTAGTATCCCTTGATAAGCCTTATAATACTCACCTATATAATCCCTATAGAACCCCCTTTTAAGGAGTTTAGGCTACGGTGCATGTAAGGCTTGCCATGAACTGCAAAAAAATCCCCAGTTGAGGCGTATTGTCGGCATACACCCCAGGGGCATACATGGAAATGAGGGGCCCATGTTCGGAATGATCAAAAATCGTGGTGTATCAGGGTCCCTCCCCTGTGATGGAATCTGTCAGGTTGGGGCCTCCACCCCCTAATAGTGGCCACAAAACAGATGATGGTAGTTATGTTCAGCCCTCTATATATTCCTGGTATATCACTACTAGCCCAGACCCCCTAAAGGATCCAAAAAATGGAACCCCTTAATAATCCCCTAGGTTCCCCAATGTAGTAATGGGTTCACATTGGGGGGTTCCAGTTTTTGGATCTTTTACGGGGTCTGAGTAGTGGCACCCTGAACCCTAAACCCTAAAGATAGTAATCCCATAATGGTGATTATATTAGGGTCCCTATATTTACCACAATTAGTGGGAGGTGGCCTGACCTAAGGAATCTGGCTGGGCCTTGTAAACGCAAGCGTCTTCGTTGGACTTGCCAAGGCCGGCAAGCACCTTGTCGGTTGCTTGGGGGGTTTAGTGTTTAGGATTTAGGGTTAGGATTTAGGTTTGAGGGGTTTTGGATTTAGGGTTTAGGGTTTAGAGGTTTAGGTTATTGTTTAGGATATAGGGTTTAGGGCTTAGGGCTTAGGGATCAAGATGATTCAGTTCAAACATGACCACATGAGGGGGTAAAACGTTCACACATGGTGGTCTCCATAACCAGTCATAAGCAGTGGGCCTCAACATGGACCGTTCTACCTTAAGCAACCAACTCAATAATCCTTATCCTAGGCACTCGACTCTGAAAAAGGAGTCCCTAATTCCATAATGTTTGGACACCCCCAAACCCTCCCACATTCTCATTCTCTGGCTATGTAACTGTTCCAGACCTGCGCACGGCGTTCATCCCGCCATGTGTATATGTAAAAATTTCCAAAAATGAGGCGCCCCAAGATAACCCTAAACCTATATAACTTTATGTAACCCATTACAGAAGTTTCCATTAAGAGTCCTTTGTATGAGGCCCCCAGGCTGGGACACCTGTTTTATGGAAACAATAGTCCTTCTGAACCATTTCAGAAGGGGGCATAATGTAGGGGTTATAGAAGGATAATGGAAAAGAAATGGAAACTACTATCATGGGTTATATACGGGTCACGTAGGGGTACATTATAGTACATTAGCAGCAGTATAAATTACTATGATATACCCCTATATAGCCCCAGATGAAACCCTCATGTGATCTTGGAACCAAGCACCGAGGTTGCTGCATTCGGGTCCGCCAGGCCACCTGCTCCACAGGCCTCAAAAATTCACAGGAATTCCTGGAAGCATCATGAAGGGTTTAGGGGTTTGGGGTAAACTCAAGTCTACTTCTGCTAGCATTTCCCAACATGACCTGAAAACAATCACGGCCTTCTTCCTCGGAAACATTAATCATATTTTGATGCGCACCTAGCTGCTAACCGCATGGTCGACGTCAAGAAGCTTCTTAGTAAGGCTTGTGTGGCCTGACGCGTCTTTGGCGTGACAAACGTTATTGATGGCGGAACTAAGTCAATTAATATTAGATTCTTCCAAAAATATAGTAAACAGGAGTAGAAGCTGACACCTACCAGGGACTATCGTATCCATGGTCAGAACAATGCTCGAACTCTGTTGGAAGGCTGGGCCGGTTCGAGGCCTCGCCTGAATGCTGTCCCCCACCCAATGCCTACTCCTCGACGGAAGGGTATGCTGCAGGGGTCAGGGCAGCACTAGATTTCTTGGGTTTAGCTTGCTGAATCTATGGCGTTGAACCTTGAAGTTGTGAGTTCAGGGCTGGTCTACACCACTGAGTGTGATTCTAACGAATTAGGCTCAAACGCCTGGACCTTCAGGACCCTTACGAATCCAAGTTTTCGGTACATACCTGGAACCGCTAGATGATACGCGTATATGCCGTAAGCAGTCCCAAAACACATCATGATGACTCCAACATAACACATACATGAGCCATGTAATTCCACGATTAACGCCTCTAACCGCAACCCCCAGGGCCCTGAAACTGGAACCCAGAAAGCACAGGTGGAGCCACGGAATCAACGCTTAGAAAATGTAACTTACTGGTTCTTAGTAGGGAATCACGGAACACATTAAAGAGAGCTTCTATAGGTGTTATATTCCCTTCTTCCCTAGTAAGACAAAAAATAAAACAGGGGAGGCTTTGTCCGCATGTCTGCACCGTATGACTGCAGTGAGACCGGTGCAAGCACCATTGCTTGCCGGGCTGAAGCTGCGCACTTGTTGCTACTCTGTTTGTAGGGTTTAGGGTTTAGGGTTTAGGGTGTTTGTATGTTGGGTCCTATAGTGCCATATTACAATTATACACGGACATGTTGCCCAATCATCGAAAGTATTGGTTATATCGGGATGTATAGCCCAATATTCGTGAATCAAATGAATAGAGGGTTTCCCCCCTACACGCCTGCAGAAGAGAATCCGTACTCTTAGCACACTTTACAATCTCCCAAAATAAATGGAAATACACATAAAGCTAGAACATAAGCGACAATAAGCATCAAGATAAATGACGGCTGTAGAAGAACCAACTTGGCCCAATATGCCGGGTATACCGCCCCTGGTGACTACCTCGATGCTTGGCTTTCTTGTGCAATGCCACTGCTACTTAACCCATACCCCTGATTAATAAACCCCCTCCCCTCATAGGGATTATAATAGGGATCCTAATATTTAGGCCCTTAAAAGGAGGGGGTGTATTAATCATGGGTCTACATTAAGGGGTAATTACTTCACCTGAAGCTCACAGCGGCCACGTCAAATCTTACCAATGCCGCTGGGCAAACCACAATATGTCTTTGATGGCTATGTCTACGCTTCCGGAGTTTCTTCGCGTCAGCCCTACTTTCCGCTCACTAATGCCTTCTTCTCAGAGTTCCTTCTGCTTGTCATTCCTGATAGAGCAGGTGGATGCTTCATCAAATGTCTCGTGCTTGAGCAGAGCTTAGGGTATCCTCAACAGAGCACGCTGCAGCAGCAGTTCCAGTAATGGTGGAGCCATCCAAACAAGTCATGCCGTATCATCAACGAGAGGCACATGAGGTAGAAGCAAGCTTCAACAAGGATTCCCGCTTTGCACAACTCAGTACGGAACTACGCCATCTTAATCCCATCAACCACCCCAAAACAAAGCTAACTCTTCATAAAACCTAAAACTCCCGTGATCCCCTAAATTCTGCACCATAACCCGGAGCCTCAAGGCAGGCGCAATGATTCGTACAACGGCCATGCCGATGAAGCCTCGTTTAAGTTCAGGGACTCCATGAGAATTTCGCGGGTTAAACGCGACTTCTGCAGGAGAAATGCTTGGCTTTTCCTGACCCCCAGGATCCCCTTCTTGCAGATTCAGGGGGCAGATCACATTGTAAAAAATGCATTTTCAAGAACCACATACCGCAGCTGGTAACAAGAAGAAGGCCCAAGGCAGGAGGAACCCACTGTTCTGAGAAACTCAGTCATCCTCATATTGCCTTAAGATGGTCCAACTTGGTGCATGCGCAGCGACGGCGCACCTAATAAATTCAGAGACCCACTGCCACCGCCTTCTATTTCGTATCTAGTCAACAGGCCTCGTTTTGACAAATCTATAGCCTAAATCCCTATACCCCCTAAACCCCCTAAATCCCTAAACTGTGCAAGTTGAAGGAAACTGAGAGCACAGCCGAGGGTACCAAAGATCGTCAAGTCGTCCCGTGTGCTCCTTAGGCTTACTGGTGCTTAAGGGGGAGTGAGGGAATGCAGGGTTTAGGGTTTAGGGCTTATGGTGGGGGAGGGAATATAGGTACCATTATGGGTGTATATATATGGGAATTTTGCATCGAGTATCATAGGGATCCAGTCCATTTTCCCTAAACACCGGTAAGTAAAGCCAAAGCCACGCAGCAGATTTGCAACGACGCGGTTTAAGGTTTAGGGATTCACGGAGTTAGGGTTTTGGGCGTCGGGATTTAGGGGTTAGGGGTTGGCATAGCTTGTCTGGAAGTTGCTGTAACCAGCAGGACCCAATATACAGACCCCAGTAATGCTCAAATAGGGACCCTCCAAAAAGGCGCCTGTACTCAGCAGAATCACACATTTGAAGCTGTAGCAAAATCAAGGCTGGTGCACAGCGTTACGAATAACTAGTAGCCATGATAACATGATGATTCTGACTTCAATGCTTGACGCACGCATCAATGTAAGAATAGGATGGGCTTGTTTACTGCGAGGAGAACTCCCGAGCTGTCAAAGGCATGGCCATCTCCATCTGCCCTCAGCCCGTTCAGTTTGGGAGCACCTTTTCCAATCTTGGGGCCTTCAAAACCTAGCACTACCGCTTTGAGGCAATCCCTCTTCGAGTTCATGAAACGCATGAACATCAGCTTCAGGATCCATCACTTCATCGCATGCAAGAAGGGCTGCGTTCATGAAACAAAGTCCGCCGCAAAATGGCCAGGATTCGACTTCACGTGAGCCTCGAAACCCTGTTGGTCGACGAGCTCCTGCAAGAGCGCTCTAGAATTGCAAGGGTTGGAGCTGTTGGCTTTGTGAAGTTGAGCCTGTGGTTCTACCGCACGTTGCGAAAAAAGCCTCTGCAAATACACCTTTTAATGGGATCTGTGGGGAGGAAGCAAATAGAAATGATGAACAGAAAATGAAAATTTAGCACCGCCGCCGCCGGCATGCTATCTTTTTGATTCTTATTGATTCTTCAAACTGAGCAGAGCAGTGCGGCAAAAATGGAATTGCAGGGGGTGCGCCCTGGGAAAATGTTGCGGGTTACTGGAATCATGTGGTAGCTTCGCTACCCTAGGGACCCTACACACATTCATCCCATGTCGTCGGTTTTGTTCCGGAACTTCTGGGACAAGGGTTCACAGACCAAACATCAAGATAAGTACCCATAACGGGATGGGGCGGTCGCTATTAGGGTCCGTTCCTGTAACGGTAATATGGAGAAACTTCTTCTATAAGGGCATGGGGCTGACCTTGCGATGCCTAGTCACACTCCCCAAAACACAATCCGAAAAGGCTCCCGGTGTAGACTGCTGTCAAACGCGATCTGTATGGGGTTCTGTGTTAGTTGGGGGAGGCCATCGTGCCGGTTGTTTGCGTAGAGACTACAGAGAGGGGGTTTCTAGAGATTTTGGTATCTTTCCTCAGGGTCTCTACGGTATGCCTTCCGGGCACGAAAGCTTCGAGAGGATAGCAAGTTCCAGTGCTCTTATTGAAGTAGCACTTGGAATCAGGGATGGCAGTTCTCCCCCCATCATAGGCGATTTTAGGGAAACAGAGTGACCAGCTAGTCTCGTAGGCGCGACCCGACTGCGGAGCTCAGCAAGTGTTGCTACAAACCGCAATCCCTTTCGGCTGCCCACTTCAAGCTGTCACCCTTTCATACGCTAAACCCTTCAAGACCTCACAGTGAGACCCTTTAATCGTCACAAGGAACCATTAGGAGCCCTCTTCTTCGTGCGCCACCTCCTTCATGATCCAGCGGGAAGTGGTTTGGTTCTCGCCGCTGCTCTCTCGCTGCTTGGCAATCTGCCTTGGAGAGATGGAGATGATGTGAACTATAGTCTAAACTCCCTAAAGGGGGTTATGTAGGGGATCGTATAGCGGACTACTACTATAGGGCTGATTCTGGGGCATACTAGGAGTTTAGACTATAGCTCACGCTAAGCGTGGACCTGATAGTGCTATTAACCCAATATTGCCTTCATCTCCTTTCCATTTGATTACCCATCGTTTGGGGGATTATCCCTATCAAATTCAACATCGCGGTAGTATCAGCGTGAAATCCATGATTGGGACAAGATCCCTATTCAATTCAGCATTGGGGTCAAATCTCATTCGAACCACTATTGCGGTGACATCCCTGTTCAGTTCAGTCTTGGACGAATATCCCTACACAAATCCACTATTGGGGTAATGTCCCTATGTTCATTCAGCATTGGGGTAATTTCTCATTCAACCCATGTTTGGGGTGACATCCCTTCATGGACAAGGAAATGGCATGTGGGTTATGGAGTTGAGGGTGTGCAAATCTTAGTCCTGGAATGTCCTGAGAAAACTGCGCGAGACCATATGGCACTCTTACACAAGATAAGAGATGTGTGATGAGTTGAGTTGTAGCATAGGGACTCAAGCCGTACTTAATCTTGGCACAACCCCAAGGAATATGCAACCCAGAAGAAATCCAAAAGCTACTGCGATGGAAGGCACCAGTACTTGGACTTCTCTGCAGCCTGCCACCACAGTGGGATGAATGGTGCTTGAAAAATAGTAGTTTCCCCTAATTGGGGTATCCCAATATATACCCCAAAACACTACAATCCTTCTTATGGGGACCTAATTTTAGGAAACCCTCAAACTCTTCAGTGTTCTTGCTGCGTGTTGCCCAGATCCTAGCCTCCAGCCTAGCAGGCACGGCCTTCCAAAATGGCTTCACCATGAAAGAGTGACCCTTTTTGGCTTGGAGGAGTAAGGTAGAACAATGTTAGTAACAGGAGGCACATCGTAGGGAACTCAAGCCAGACCCACCACGGAGCTTCTGAAATTACAGGCTTCATAGCTGCCACATCCTGGGAGGCTTCCCAAAGCAAGATCTGGCCAAGACAATGCTTCCAGCTTGGGCTCACTGGACGTATGGGGCAGGTTTGCACTGAAGTGCTTTTCGGGGTTCATGATCCATGTAGCCTGCCTCCACGTGATCCATCTCTGGTGAATGATCAAAGCCTCAAGCGGAGTCACGAGGCTTCAGTTCACAAGCTTCCAGTTGCCTAAAGTTTGCCCTAAAGCGCAAGCCCTCCTTCTGTTCCTTGCATCGAAGAAGCGGCTCTGGACCTTCACCTCCAGGTTCGGGTAGGTGCACCTCATGACTTTCCACGCAAGCCACGCAGAAAGTGACGTGGCAGCCAACCATGACGAGACATCAACTATCTTGTCCGAGCCCTGAGCTCACGTGGGTATGCCTCGTGCATCCACTGTGCGAAGAGGCGGCCGTGAATGGGGACCTCAAACTGCAAAGAAAGCTACGGGGCATGGCTGAGGGAGCTCACTGCCTGCCAAACTGTATCTAGGCTGCCGGAGCGCCATTCCACCGTGGTGGCCGGCAACCTCATCCAGCAGCTGGGTGAGGTGCGGCGAGAGCCTCAGGAAAATCCCAGGTAGGATTAATAGTATTTTGGGGTCTATATTGGGTTCTCCTATTTGGGCAAACTACCATGTGGGCGTATACATGACATTTTGTTCAGGCTCTCCAGAATCCTGCTTACGATCCCTGCGTTCCTCGCGGACTCCCCGAAGAATCCCGTACAGGGCTTCAACATGTTCCACGTAGTGCTCCGATCCCAAAACATCCATTCATTCCCCTACCCAGGGCTTTGGGTTTAGGGTACAACAATGAATAATGTTCTCACAGTACCCATTCGGAGGAAATCCATGAAAATGTGCTGGCTGGTCGCGTGCGGTTGGCCGGCTGCGAAGAGGAGGGCAATCCAGACACCTAGATCAGGAATTAGTTTCGGGAGTTCGCTTCCAGGCTCAGGCCCTTAGTAACTAAAAATGGATGCGGTACGCTTGAACGGCTGGAGGTTGCCTTAATGCTCTAACAATGTGCAACCATACGCAAAGAACTAGAAGCGGAATTCTTTAGATTCTATGCCGTCGTCTTCAGGGCCCCGACTTTGGGCTCCACGTTAGACGGGACAAGGGTAGGATTCCAAACTCTCCAAATGCACGGATGCGCATGACAAAGCCTTCTTTCATATGAGCTATAGTCTAAACTCCTTAGCAGAGGGGAGTCTTGTAGGGCTTGTTAAGGGGGATACTAGGAGTTCAGACTATAACTCATATGGACTTGCAATGTTTAGATGCCACTAAGCCCGCAAATCTCACTCTCCAATAATGTGCAAATTCTTAAGCATCCCTACACCACCCCTTATACCACATTACCCTGAAAACTATCGGATGCTTATGTTATTTGACGGGCACAAAATCAAAAACGCGCAATGATTTAGGGAAATCACCTGCAATCCGCACCATGCTGCACAAAAGCCCAACATATCCCAACATGCCTGCCCCGAAAGAATCAAATATGAGAACGGCTGAGTCTTCGGGCCAAAGCGGTAATCTTCTCTGGGGTGCCTCCGCAGGCACGCTGCTAATGAAGCTGGCTTTCAAAAAGTTACGCTATTTTGAAGAAAGCCTGATACCAACGCCTTACAACTTACGACTGACTACCGAGTGTATGATTGTCAGGCTAATTGGTGGGGGCAGCCTCTGTCGAGGTCAGCTATGGTTAAATTTGTGACAGACCTGTAAGGAGACTGCTTTGTGGACACCTGAAGTACTTGTGAATCGCACTCAGAACTGCTTTAAAAATCCACGGGACAGGCACGGCCCTCACCAAGTGTGTTGCGAACAAATTTAACTGCCACGAGCAAGATCGAAATCATGCCGAACACAAGACGAGTCCTTTATCAGGTAGAGGAAAGGTACCTTAAGAACATAGGACTAAGAATGTTCAGGGAGCACGAACAAATTGAATATTGGGTGTCTGATGCTTGGACTCAGGCATTGCAGGGATACCCGCGTGGAAGATGTGGGGTTTCCAGAACAGGGCCATATAACCCCCAAATACTATCTATAATGCTTATGATACTACAGGGATCCCTAGCTTTTGGAAACTCCAAGTTTGAGGGTGGCCACTGAGACATGACTCAAGCAGGATTTGCACGGAGCTTTGGCTCTGCGAGGGCAGGGTCTAGGGTTATCCCGGAGTTATCCTTTCATGATTGCGTGACCCGCCCCAAACCCTTGCTGCCCCGTCGGAAATCACTTGAATGAAATGTCCCAACGGGGCTCCTACGAATCGCATTGTAGAGCCAAGCTGCCCATAGGTGCTTCCAATCCCTCCTCCACCTCGCGAGGTGATGCAGGAAGATTCCATAGCTGCAGGGATAAGAATGCGGCGGGAGTTAGTGGAAACTCTGGGTTTCTCCCCGGGGACCCCTTTTGTAGGGGCCCCGAATTGGGCTTTCTGAAACGTATCGTCTGAGAATGGTAGTACAACAGCTGTATCGCCAACTCAACAGGCAAAGCCCTCAGCATGGCTCAGGGTCAGGGCCTTGTCCATCAACTGCTCGCACTCATCGAAACAGCCTGTAGCATCAGCGGACGGTGTCTCGGGT
Organism: Symbiodinium pilosum; assembly: GCA_905231905.1. Taxonomy (NCBI): domain Eukaryota; class Dinophyceae; order Suessiales; family Symbiodiniaceae; genus Symbiodinium; species Symbiodinium pilosum. Next base: position 211,753 of record CAJNIZ010009557.1, read on the forward strand.
CTGCAATAATCATCCCACCACCCTTGAAGTGTCATGGCTCAGAGAAGCTGTCCCTCTTACGTCCCTCAGGGCACCACACGATTTTCTTGTGTACTCGGTATGTTGGGATGTGCAAAGGAGCACTGGCTTTCATTGAACATCTCTCCGCAGTGCTCCAGGACTGTCGTTCAGCCCAGTCGCAGATGCTGTAGTAACCTAAGTCAGCGAAAAAGGAGCAGCAAAGAGAAACCTTCCAAAGGAGACAATGACTTAAAAGTCGACGAAAAAGATGCAGGAACAGTGCGAATACTTATTCGGGCTCCGCTACGACGTCAGCATTGACATCCGAAGAAGGGATCGAAAAAAGTGTACAGTCTACATGGAGAAGAGGTATTCCGTACAACTCGGCTGCTTCCAACCTACAGTAGCCAGAGGACAATAAACCTGACCCTAACTGCTAAACCCTGAACCCTAAACCGCTAGACCCCAAAACACGCAACCTCCACACCGCTAAAACCCAAACCTCATGTAGTCTCCTCTGCACTTGAGCCGCCTGAAGGCTGGACGCAGTTGGAAGGTCCAGCAAGGTAGTTGGGGATGATCACCTTCCGGAGACCCTTACTCAAGGAATATTCCGTAAATCCCTAGCTTAATGAGTTAAATGATGTTTGCTTCTCAGGGTCGTCCCTTGGTGCACATGCAGCGCAGACTATCCCTCACATTCAGCCATCCAGCCTGCAAGTAAATAGTGTAGGACCAACACTGTGCCAAAGTGATGCAGAAAAGTTTATATGACACCTATATTGTAATAGTTTCCATTCTATTTTGCATGATCCCTATATCATCCCTATACTTACATAACATGGTGCCTTCGGATCCTCCGGGTTCGACTCGTCAAGCAGGCCGGCGCTCCGAAGGTACGCAGGGCTCTCCGTGAAGTGGAAGTCAAACTGCCGAGATTTGGGGTGTCAAAAGGGGAGGGTCCCTTTCGGAACCGCAGGAGCCGTAGCAACATGTAGGGTTCTAGAGTCCCCTTGATGATGATAAAAGAGACCATTTGAGAAACTCCAGTTTATGGTTGGTATGGAATTCTTGCTAGGCTCCCCCTCCCTACTGTTCTTTTTGGGGGATGGGAGTTCTCGTGTTGGGTTGTACACCGCACTCGCGTCTTGGCATCCACAAAAGCAGTGAACGTTCTTGCAGGACTGCTTGAAGACATGGGGCGATGCTAGCAAAAGCCAGGGACCATACCAAGCTACCATAATGAAGCATGTGCCCAGCATTTTCTCATGCCAACCCAGATAATTGACATGGCATGCCTCACAAGATTTTTGTAATGATGGGCAACGCAGACACGGTAGAAACAGGACAAGCAAACACGATCTCTGCTTTTAGTTCCTTCAACTTTGATCGACTTGCCAACCTGCCACTACTTTCATCGCTCCCCTACAACCGCCGCACTACCCACCAAGGCGTCCCTTTAATCAGGGCTCTTTAACCATATGACACTTAGAGGCTTGGGGGAGTTGGCAAATAGTAGGCGATCTGGGTAGCTGCTGCACATACAGCATAGCAGGTCTTCAGGGCGGACCTCGCCTCACATACCACTTGGCTGCCTGGCTTCTTGTTGTAAAGATTATGGTCCCTTTTTCAATTCCCAGCATAGCATCTAGAGTATCCAAGAAGAGACCCGCAACTTTGGAGCCACGATGTTGACAAGCCCAAAGTCTGACCTTGTCACTACAAGATCCTGTTGCGTCCCGGGTTTTTGATGTGTTTGGGTGATCTTGCAATTGGCCTGAGGACCCTTCAATGCAGCCAAAACAGCATCCCAATATAACCCTAATATGTCCCGTCATAGTAGTTTCCATTTTCTTTTCCATTATCCCAATATAACCCCAACATAATCCCCTGTGTATATATATATATACCGTATGATTTAAAGCTGCGCCTTGTCGTTGCCGTAGAAGTCTCCCAAGCCTGAAGAACTGGGTTGGCCCCTACAGCCCTTCGAAAAATATGAATATGGTCCCTTATTAAAGCCATTAGGGAAAATTTTACATATCCCAGGGGCCTACCCAGAGAAAGAGTCAAAGCACGAATTGATCTTCCTAAGCCCTCATGGACTTTCTCTGACGTAGAAGATGGATTTGGAAGGTATTGGAAGGGGATCCCTTCATCATTCAGCCTGCCTAGGTCTAGTTCATTCTGGCTCGCAGCCTTTGCTCCCTGACTTGTTGTGCTGCCGATTTAGCTATATCATCCCCAAATTGACCACTGCACAGACATGTTGTGCCTGCCCAAAGGAAAGCAAGCATCTATTGAGTTTGTTGTTTACAGCTGAAACGTCACGTCTTCCAAAGAAACTATAAGGCGATCAATAATGATCTTCTGGATTTTTTAAACTGTCTGCACTAGCCGCTCCATGGCGAGCAAGTTCGTGCCAAATGGTGCAAAATTCTCTCAACATACACGACAGCTGCTTTGCAGGGTGACCAACCTTTGTTCCATCGCCTGCTCTGCAAGACGGGGCCCCCTTCCGAACTCCAAATGTCATAGTGAATATTTGGGGGTTTCCCAAAATTAAGGGTACCATTTTTAGGGGTCCCAATAATAAGGACTATAGTATTTGGGGGTCTATAATGGGGTCCCCTTATTTTGGGAAACTACCATTTAGGATGGCAGAAAATGACCTCCAGATTTTGCGCATCACCTTCCAAAGACATCATTCATGTCCAGCGAAGGACTTGGCCAACTGCTACCGGGTTGCGAACGAGACCGCTGCCATCACGAGCTTCCAACGATGTCAATCTGTTCTTCATGACCTCTGGGTCAGACAAACTGACGGCGGAGTCACCCACTTTCGCTGGTACTGCGGCTAAAGTACCTACACTGCTGCCACGGCCGCTGCAGCTGCTTCTCCTACTTCTTGCCTACTTGGCCCTGAAGTAGCACCAAGGCAGCGGGCCTTGCATTCGGTGTCCTCCAGAGCCCCAAGCCTTTGGCCAAACTTGGACAGGATGGTCTGTAGCGTCTCGAAGTCCTCGAGCGGTCAGGGAGCGAAGCGTGCGACTGGGACTTTCTTAATAGCGGGGTCCCCGAAAGTGCCATCTAAGAATCGGATCACCACTGCTAGAACTCCATGATTTTTGATAAGCCTCACAACCCTTGTGCACAGTCTCTCCTGCGAGAATCCTAACCGCAACAGCATTGTCATCGTAGGGCGTATCCCCAAGGATCACTGCTTGAGTACGGATGCTTGTTGGTGATGTCTAATATGATGATATGCTGTGATTGATTTCTTGCCGGCCCAGGCACGTAAGAACTTGCTCCATGTCCAGCCACCTTTTCGCAAGACCACACATGCTCAGACTACGGCAGACACGTAATGGTATCAGATCTTCTGCTGAGCGCATCGTATACACTCATACGCCAGAAGATGATTGGGGCCAATAAGTCTGGTGCGACCACGTGAGCAGGTCACACACACACACAAAGTCACAAAGCCCTGCCTCATCGGCGATTCCAACCAGCAAATCTCTAGCCTCTGCGTAGCGTGGAAACCTTCAGCTGGAAGGACACACACACATTCACAACAAACAGCTAGGACAAAGAAAGCGTGGATCTGTCTTGCAGTGGCTCGGCTAGCATGGGCTTCCCAACAAACACGCAAAGCTGGCATCGGGAACCCCCGAAAGACCCCGAAGATTGATTCCACTGCGATGCGCGAGTCCAAATGTGTTCACATAGCCCTAGTGAGCCAGCGCCCAACACGCAACAAGCAGGTCTCCAAACATCTCCGTACTCCGGCCTGACTTCAAAGTGCTCGACGGCCTTGTGCACCTCTCCTGCAGGTAGCAACTCCATGTTGGCAGTTAATTGTCAAAGTGGGAATACCCCTACGGAAATACAAGGATCATCAGAAGATTGCGCGGGGGTTTCTCTTGAGGATTCAAGGAAACCTCCCGCTTGGTACTGTTGAGCCGGAATGCCTTTTTACAAGGACCATCATCCTGCAAAACAGAAGGTTGTCGTTTGTCTAGGCACAAGCGTGGAGCCTGTAACTCCTTCTAGGGTAGTGTCCTTTGAAAGGGGGCTGCTGGATTGTGCATCCCTCCCGGTGCCTTCTGTGAGGCTCTCCACCTGCGGTCCAGTGATGAAGGCTGCCACCTGCAAATTGAGGCATGGTGCGCTGGTTTGTTTCATGGGTCACCCAACCCAGGATAACGACCCTCCTCTCTACAACATGTGCAAAGGCTTCTTCGACAAGGAGATTGTTGCAAAACCTTGCACACCTCCAACTGCCATCTACGCGGATCAGGAGACCAGTGGAAGATTATGGTCACGACTTTGCTCTCACCCTTGTTGATGCCAAGCGGCATAAGTCCACAAAACATTCTTCGCCTGGCCAGGGCCGCACACGCAACAGTAAATGATCATGATCGGGGTGGGATGGAAGAGCTTGCTGACAAACAACGGCCGACGACCTATGCGCGGAACTATTACGCATGCTCCCGTATCACATGTACCCGTTGATGGGCGTGCCGTCCTGCCTGATTGTAGTTGATCTTGTCCTGACGCATCAGACAGCAAGGAACTACAACAGATCTTGTCCAGCATGCAACATGCACCACTCTTCAGCTGAGCAAAGAAGATGATGATGCTGGGGTGAGGATAGACTGCCGACAATACCGACAGAAACTCAAAAGCGGAGTGCTACATTTCGACACCCTCTTCACACCTTAGCAATGCGGCTCTAATCCAGGATAATGGGTACAAAATGCTCGCAGGACCTCAGGAAGCCTAGGGCTGCCAGTTGGCACAGTAGCTTCGAGAGGCGAGAGTAAGAGACCACGCTGACATGCCTTGTAATGCCATTACCATTTCTATAATGAGCCTACATGAATTCCCCACACCCAGAATGGTGCTGAAAACCTTTGGTGTAGACCCCTGCATCAACACGCAAGACTTGTCTACACGGGGGCCTGGACTTTCAGCGCCGACGCCTTGTAGACGATTCGGAGGCGCTCCGCCACATCAGTCTCGAACATCTTGTCCATCCTGTTCTGATGGGAAACCAGGGAGACCAATGCCCCCTCAACCCAAACATGCTCTGCAAAGAACCTGAAAACCCTGGTAGACTTCAAGGTAGGTACATCACACTTGCCCCGCTTCGGGCCAATCGTCCTAACTACCCATCATGAGGGTTGACTTGCATCCGACAAACTGGCAGGGGTCAGACGAAACTCGCAGGATTCAACAGGGAGCTTGTTGTGACGCCGGCTTTGTCCTCCCCTCCACCGCATTTCATCAAGTCATGCTAATTACACAAGCTTGGCAAGCGAAAGATATCTAGTATCTTATTAACACCTGTGCAATCTGTGCAATGTCTGAAACCTACCTCGGCCATTGACAACAATTTAAAAGCAGGTTAAAACTGACTCTGAGTTTTTTGCGAATGCCTGTAGAGGAACCGCGTTCCCCGCAAGATTCCCGACACGGTCGGCCCATGCAATTGCCAGAGTAGACCCGAGCAACGTATGCATTAAGTTAAGATGCTCAAATGTAAACACCCTGCGCAATGCCTATGTCAAATCACATACCTCCCAGCTGGGCAGACGCAAAAATCAGGGTACTTTGCTGCAGCTCAAATGACATGGTTCCCAGCTTTCAGCATCAGAACAGCTAGACAAAAACACAAGTTTGATCAACCATAATTTTTAGCATGCGCCAAATCTCCTCTACTCCAGATATCCGGTAATTTCCAGGAACCTTCATTGACCACCCGCAGAATCCCTGCAAAGCTTTTGGATTCCGACTACTCATCACTCCCTAACCATGCCTCTGTACACTTCAAGCTAATTAAGTGCGAGCCTTGAGCCCTAACCCTTATCCCTAAACCTTGGGTCAATCCCGCACCTAGTAATGGGTACCACAAGGGACTATTGTAGGTATATTAAGACCCTAATACCTCCACATGCAGGAGCCATTTCTATAGGGGGATTGACCTAGCCTAAACCCTCGTCCCTAAGCTCCTATCCCTAAATCTTACACCTTAAACAAAACCTTGGTCCCTCTTTTTGCGGCGAGGGACGTGGCAGCCAGGATGGCCAACTCGTGGAGAGTCAGTCCATAGGACCCTAGGCGGTCCTGCCAAGATGTTGCCTTAAACCCTAAACGTTCAACCCTGGGGATATGTGGCGTGTACTCCTTTCGTTGCAACCGTCGCCCTCCATTCAGTACCTTCTTTCCTTACGTGCACATCACGGAACCTAAGGCGGGGCCCCTCTTAGACTACTCTGCTCCGCAAGGGCCCAGCTTCCCCTGATTTTCATTCAGCAGTGTACAGGCTGGCGAAGATGTCCTCGAAGAGCTCGCGCCTGAGTTGAAACATGCCTTCTGCTGGAAACACTGGACCACTAGCAAGCATGAGCTATAGTCTAAACTCCTGGTACCCCATAAACCCTAAAATACTCCCTTATATATTCCCATAGACTATGGCTCACATCTGACTTACTTGGCCCTCGACCTTGAAGACCAGCTGCAAATACTCAGCCCAACGCCTCCTAGATTCCTAGATAAGAAGTCAAGGAATAGTAGCCTGCAGAGCTTCTTTGAATAAATCAACGAGCATACCTTCGAAGCTCTCTTTTCCAAAAAAGAAGCTAAAGGCTCCTTGAGTAGAACCGAAGACCTGCAGTCGTGGCACATCTTGGGCGGCACGCGATCGCCCATGGCTGTCACTGGCGAGTCCGTGTCCCAGGCACCTCGCGAAGCAATTTTCGACAAGACATTGCATAGATACTTTAGAAGGGTTGCAAAAAACTGTTGTACGGTGTCCGTGTGTGTGTGTGAGAGTAAGCATTTACAAGACTCATGATTCATCGGGGGGTTGTCAATGATCTTACTGTATGTCTGGTGTACTCAAAGTTTGTGCTGTGATTGAGCTTCCTGTCACCAATTTCAGAAGTGAGGGGTTACCAGGGCTGTTTGTTTGGGGATATGTAGGCCTGTATACAAGCCTACAGGGCACAGAAATTGCAAATGGGTCGCCAACCTTGCGAGAACCTGGAACACCAAAAGGGCTCTCTCTAAAAGAGCGGCTATATATCTAGTAGCTTAAGACTGTCGCGTTGCAAGGAGCCCTTGCAGCCCTTCTTTCACGAGCCCTACCGGCCAGACCCCCTGCAACGAAGGAGGCACTCAATCATGCCCTGCTGAGCAGTTGAACCTTCGGGAATGCAGAAACATGATCACCCCAAGGCTTCTGAAGCATTCCATGAGGTTCATGGAACAAAACACGAAATCAGTCGAGCCCACCCCTCTGGAACTCTAAACCCTGAACCCCAAACACTACCCAAACCCCTCAAAATTCCCATGCACCGATGTGCCAGTAAACGAGTGCAAGGACCGGAGCAAGAGAGCAGCAACCATGCGAGAGTTAGGCACCCTCCAAGTAACGATAAAGAACCTAAGTTGTGCTTACACAAGGGGGTGTGGGGGGTGGATCCTCATACTGACCACTATCTAGTCCCACCCATACACCCCAAACCCTAAACCCCCAAACCCTAAACCCCAATCCCCAAACCACCCCACCCAAAAATCGCCCACTCCCGCTTAGGCACCAGTAAAAATACAGAAAATAGTTGTTCCATGTTCTCTTCCATTACCCCCATGTAACCCCTATAAACTCCAGGCCTGCAGCAGTCTCCAAGCCTTTGATCTGCCATCCATGCCGTTGGTTAAACAGCCTGTGCCCAAACTGATATCTAGGGTCTTGGCTTTAGGGTTTGGGTCTTGGGGTTTAGGGGTTTGAGGTTAGGGGCTTAGGGCTTGTAGAGTTTAGGGAATTAGGGGTTTAGGGTTTAGGGTTGAGGTTTAGGGGTTTGGGGGTTGGGTTTTGGGGGTTTGGGGTTTCGGGTTAAAGGGTTTTAGGTTTAGGGTTTACAGGGTTTAGGGTTGAGGTTTAGGGTTTCTACTGTTTGGGGGCTTAGGGGTTTCGGGCTTACAGGGTTTAGAGGTTTAGTGCTTATAGGATTTTGTTGTTTCAGTTTTAAAGGGTCTAGGGGTTTAGGGTTTATAGGGTTACGGGCTTAGGGGTTTAAAGGGTTTAGGTGTTGAGGGCTTGTAGGGTTTTAAGGGTTTAGAGGTTTAGGGTCAATAGGGTTTATGGGTTAAAGTTTCATAGGGTTTAGGGGTTAAGGGCTTACAGGGTTTGGGGGTTCAGGGTTTAGGGTTGGTTAAGCAGCCCGTGCCAAACCGAGGTCACCAGTTCATGGAAGGGTTGCCCAGAATTGGTGTCCTTTCCTTGGGAGCCCCTGTAATTGAGACTACAGCATTTGAAATACATGAAGGGCGCCCAAAGTTTTTTGAGCACATGGAATTTGCTTGCCCCAGGGACAGCTGTGGATCTCTAATTCGCACTGAAGCGAAGAAAGCAAGCCTCCGCTATACGGCACATACCAACAAAGGTCTGCATAAGACTTGGGCAAGGCGATTGAAAAAACACTCGTTGCACCTTCGTTCTGGTGTTTTGCATTGAAACCAACTCCACACCGTAGTTGGAGGGGTGCTGGAGTTCGGTAATCTCCAACATCTCCATCACAACTCCATTAAACGCAATAACAACTCTCACCCGGGATCCTTGAAGTAAACCTTGAACCCGACCTCTTTGAACTCAAGCCCCTGAAACCTAACAATGGCCTGGTGCTAAATCGGGGATGAATGACTAGGCTATAGGGAGCACTATGGACCATTAGCAGGGTTTCTAAAAGAACTATTAGGAAGCACAAATGGAAACAAGCAAATTTCACGCCCCAGACTAGACACCGAATCCTTTAGCCTGGCAACTCGCTTCTAGGGAATATACAGGGTCTTATAAGGCTTTATGGGGACTAAAAAGGTTATATACGGGCATGTTACAGTACCCCGAAGAATGGAGAAGCAAATGGAAAAGAACATGGAAAATAAGATGGAAACTGGGATTGTGCAAAGGTTTAAAGGATGCAAGGTTTCCCGAAATTCGGGGTCCTGCTTGGCAAGCCTGCTGCCCTCTCAAAATCAAATCCCTTGACTCACGACTATACCACTTGGGTATTTCCAGGGCGTCCCAAACTTGTGATGCACCCAGCATATACAACGCCATACAACCCAAAGCCCATATACGTAACCCCGCTACGTTTCAGATGCTTAAAACGAATTGGGGAGTTTTCGGAATCACTTGGCTACAATTTCAGTTTTGGGAGAACTCGAATTCTCTTCTCACACCGAAGCTCCAAACCCTGCAGCCCAAATCCCAGGCCCCAATGCCTGAATGACAGAATAAATCCTAAACCCTAAAGAAACAGCCTAAACAGATATCTTCAGCTGAATCTCAAACCCCAAAGCCAAAACCCTGAGCCTGCCTGAACCCCAAAATCCCAAACCCCCGAAACTATAGTCTCCTTAGGCCTACATTAGGGTCTAGGGTTTAGGGTTGAAACTGTCGGATGTTGGACTCAGCTCAAGATGCGCGTGCCTAAACCCTCTCCCTCTTTATGATCCCTCTCGGCCTATGCAGCGCGTAGCGTGCGGAAGGAGCGGCCACGGCGCCTCGGCCGTTCTTCGGCAGCGCCTCAGCTGGTATGATGATGGCTAGGCATCTATATGAACTATAGTCTAAACTCAATAGGGATTAAGGTTTACGGTTTAGGAATTAGGGTTTAGGGGATAGGTTAGGGTTTAGAGATTGGGGTTTGGGGACTAGGGTTGAGGGATTAGGTTTAGGGTTTAGGGATTAGGGTTTAGGGTCTAAACTCAATGAAGGGGTGTGTATGAGGGAATATGTAGGGGACTATTATAAGAGTTACTAAGGCGGATACTACGAGTTCAGACTATAGCTCACATCAAGTTTAGGGCCTGGGATATGGTCCATTATTAATGGCTTAGGATTCAGGGTTTGAGAAGAAGGGTTTGGGAGGCTTACTTTAGGGTTCAGGATGTAGGTGTTGAGGCTTGGGAATTGATTTCGGTGTGCTTTTTTGTAGACACTAGTAGCAAAAATGTGATAGTCATGTCCTGCCTTTCTTACAAGGCTGTCCATGACCAAATCATCGAATTACATGGAGAGTTGTCAAAAACGCGTCCCGCGTTGGGTACCCTAAGTGTCTTGCCAGTGCCACGCGGGATTTCCTCCGTCAACACTACTTACTATTTGGCGGCTTGCAAAAAACAGGAGGTTCTTTCGGGTTCAATAATGAGGATTACGGTATGTGGTAATATTTTTGGTATTGACGGGGGCCATCTAAACAAATGAAAACCAAAGACTTGCATCACTAAAACTTTATACAGGTCATAGGGCGTTGTCATGTCAAATGAGCTAGGCCCCCTACCTGACCCAAACCTGAAAACCCTGAAACCCAAATCCGGCGCCCTCAACCTTACGTGCCAAGCTCTCCTCATCCGTAAATCCTAGTCATGAGCCCCATGAAGTTCTGAACCGTGAACCCTCCCTCCAACGCGCTAAACCTGAAATATTACATCCGAATTCCTACTGCCGAAGCCCTATATGCTCTTAGAACCTAAGTGCTAAGCCTAATTCTGCAGTCCAAGAGGACTCCAACCCTCAACCCCGACTGACAAATGCTAAACAACGAATCCTGAACCCAACGCTCAATGCTACACCCTCTATAAGTGAAGCTAGAAGTACAAATATCATGTCTTTGCATTGCTTAAGCCTTCTTTCGCCAAACCCCAAACAAACTACCCTCTGGGCCTTGAAAGTGATGCGAAGGTCATCTTCAAACTCGGAGAGGCGCTGTTCAGCTGCCTGGAACCAGTTCCGCAGGGGTGCCGCAAAAGAGGGTTTAAACAAGTTCCAGGGATAGTACATACATATATATATATATATACGTACACAGGGATACACGCGGATTCCATTTGCAAAAAAAATCCACGACGTGACCAGAGAGGGAGGGAGAGGGAGAGGGAGCGAGAGAGAGATAGAATGAGACAACAAGTGGGATCAGGTCTTAGGGTTTCCAAGAAAGGGGTTCCCTTTTTCCGGCCTTCTGTGCTTTGATGTTAACTGGGCACTGGAAAGCTCAAGAGAGGATGGAGCAGTGGAAGCATGCATGAAACAAGGTCAAGACAGAGTGGTCAGGACCAGTCGTAAAAAAAAATGTAGATTTGCAGGGGACCCCAAATGGGACAGACCTGCTGAGAAGGACACTTAGAAGGTACTTAGAAGGGAACCTAGAAATTACTTAAAGGGTCTGTCCTATCTGGCGGTCTTTGTGGGATCTGCCTGAGTAAAGCTTGCGATAACGGTGCCTTGACCCAACAATACTAACGACATCTAGCAATCACAGAATCGTGGTCACAAGGACCCTGAACCCGAAGCTCAAGAATTCATGTGAGCTACTGTCTAAACTCCTAGTATCCCCCTTAATAACCCCTATAATAGTCCCCTATATAATCCCCCATATAACCCCCTTTTAGGAGTTTAGACTATAGCTCATGTGGTCGCTTCTCGAGGAAAGACACGCCTCACGGTGCTCGGCACCCAGGACCTGTTCCAGCTCTTCGAGCAAGGCCTTTTCGGGGCTTCAGGGCTCAGCCCGGGTTGGGTCATGGGGCTCAGGGTTTGGGGGTTCATTTGTATGAGGAACCAAGCCTAGGGCAAGTCAGAAGGATTCATGTCAGGCTTCCCGGAAAAAGTGTTACGCCTCTACCTCCTGCATGCGTACTGCAGAGCCCAGCCCCAACTCTCTCCCCAAAGCATGGAATACAAGGCATGCGGTAGGATCGACATGATTTGTCCCATCACCAGGACCCAAGGGGCACTCGCCGAATCTCACTCGCCCCAAAGTGCAGCGATAAAAGCCTTACATCATACAGCCCACATATCGTCTCTCCTCTAAGCTCCAAGGTATGGGATGGCCCCGAATTAGGTTCTTGGCCCCATAGAAAAGTAGTGTCCATTTTCTTTTCCATTTTCATTTATATTATCACTATTGGTAGTATGAACCTTGGGACCCTTTGTACCCAGAACATCCCTATACCCTCAAGGTGCCTGGGAATCCCCCCTAAGAACACAAAACTGTTCCTAGGTGGCCCGGGTGGCCTTTGGCTCCTGGCGACGGAGGCTCGTCTTCTCAACCTCCACAGGGCTACTGGAAGGGCCTTAACAGTTTGAACAGGATTTGGACTTCAGGGTACTGATGCTTAACCATGTTGGGCTTAAGATTTCAGACATATGCACGGTTTAGGAAACTAGGTCTTAGGCTTGCGGCTTCTAAAAACATGGGGGTGTAAGGTTAAGGGTTTGGGGTTTAGGTTTTTTCGGATTCAAAACCTTCTTCCGGCAATCGCAATAAAGGCATTGGAACTATGATCCATGACTCTTGCTGTTCTACTACCGCAATGACACGCGCCAACGGTACCTTTATTGAGGGTAAAAAGGCACACCCGATGATGAAACTGCGGAAGTGCCAGGAAAGGGGTCTCGAACGCATGAGATATGCAGCAGGTCGTTTGTTACTATTTCATTTTCTGACACCTCCGGCTTCCTTCTCTCCGGCTTCCTTCTCCAACTCTAAACCCTAATTAAGTCCTATACCCTGAACCCTAAGTTCTTAACCTGGGGCATCTCAATCCCAAAACCCGGAGATAGACCCTAAGCGTCGAACCGTGCATGCCTCAATAAGTTAAAGCCCTAATACAGGACACCCCAACAACAGGCCCGGCAACTTTCGAGAAAAAAAAAAACTGCAACGACGCCCTAAACCCTAAACCCTAAATAGTAGTTTCCATTTTCTTTTCCATTATCCCTATAGGTAACCCCTATATCCTATGACTATAAGTTATACCCTGCCTTTTTCCTGCGGAAGGCAACAGCTCCCTGGACGAAAAGTAAGGCCACCAAGGCGCACCTGCAACATATTGTTGCTTTAGAAGGATAATGGAAAGAAGATGCCAACTGCTACATGATAACAGGGTGTATATTGGGGGTATAATTCCTATGTACTCCCCATCTGAGCTATAGTCTAAACTCCTAGCATACCCCTTTATAACCCTTATAATAATCCCTTATACAACCCCCTTATATAAGCCCCTTTGAGGAGCTTTAGATTTTGGCTCACACAGTACACAGGTTTCATGGAAATATTGGTGTATAGTGGGGTTCAGAGTCTAGCCGTAGCCTCTAGGAGGGTGGAGGGATGATGCAAAGCCTCAAGTTTCTTGCACTCAAGTTCGGAAGAGGATCGGTCAGATCATAGGACAGTGCGGTTTTTGAGAATGCTTTCACGAAACCAACAGATTCCTACAGATTCCTAGGCACCATAGCTTGAGGTTGCTTCCACATTGCGAACAACTCACTTCCGGACCGGCAGGCCATCAGAAAACTTGCTTCTCGTGTGGGACCACTGGGTAGCAGAACCAGACTCAAAGAGGTCCCTTAAACCATCCCAGCAGTGCAAAACAAGCACAGGAATTGTCCATAGCGGCGCCTGCGGGCCAACTTCATTGTAACTGCTTCAATACTTCAATCAGACCTCAGAAGCACAGGATGCTCCGGAGATTCGTGAGATGGGCGGAATGAGAAGTAATTTCATCCACTTATAACCCTTATACAGCTAGGTATAATGCAGTTGCTTGGTGAACTTATAACACTAGACTATACTGCGTCACTCAACCGTATTCAAAGTAAAACATGTTCATGGCGGACTTGGTATCGCTTGAGGTGGCTTCATGCAATCTGATCAGGCGGACTCCACACGCGTGAGGTGCCTCTTAGACACATCTTTACATGTCCATGCAGAGCGATATGCACAGATACATGTGGTCTAAGGCTAGGGCTAGGGTTCGGTATGCAAGGAATTTCCAATTGAATGTCCATGTCTTACGGTAATCCAGTGAAGCAACTCATGCAATCAGGTTAGCTGCCTTTACAGGAGTTGCCATAGTAGATTTCTGCGATTCTGCAGAGAAAAAAAGGACAGCCAAATGCAGCCTCACGAACGCGTACTTCCTGCAGATCTCCCCACACCCTAGATGGTAGTTTCCGTAAATAGGGGGACCCCAATGCAGACCCTCGAATACTATAGTCATCTATAGTCCTATTCTTGGGATCTCCAGAAAGGTACAGAAAGGTAAAACCCTGAATAGTAGTTTCCATTTTCTTTTCCATTATCCCAATATGACCCCAATATAACCCTAATATAACCCCTAATTTTGGGAAACCCCTAAATCCTGGTGGATCAGCTGAGCTCTGCACCGAAATGTTTCTTTTTAGGGGACCATGAAGGGATGACTTGGTCCAGCCGATCGTTTGAGCCGAGCGGCTCTGCCCGTACAGGAATACAAGCGATTGCAAAAAGAATCTTGATTGTCATACTACTCTTACTAACTAGTATGATCATAATGAGAATAAGGAGAGCAGGAGACAAGAGTCAGGACTTCAGTACAGAGAATGAAAAGAACAGCGTTGATTTCACAAAGAATGCGGTGATCTTTTGACTCATACTGCTGAGATTGCAATGGTCATCAGCAATTCTTGCGGTAACGAAGAAGGTGGCAGAGAGAGGTCCGCTGCATAATATGCCTACCTAATGCTGACCTGACTGCAGCTCACAGAAAGCCTACAAACATATCATGTACAGCTACAACCTTCTGCCCGGCAATGACACTCAGCAGCTGTCATCTATGAACAGAAGGCTCAACACCTCCCCCGAGATTACCACAGGTCCAGGCTCGCAGTTGCTCCAGGACTTGCTCCAGAACCTGGCAGGAGGCGTTCGCAAAGGGACAAGAAATCCCTGCTGCTTCTGAATAAACGACACTACAGGCTGCTGGTCGAAAGCTGCAAGGTGCCAGCCTGACCTGTGGCCGCAGCTTGCACGCACAGCCTTGGATGCTGCACATCCGCGCTGTTCCAGTCTTAGCCGATACTCCAAAAGCGTAAGCTTTCAACTCAGGGTATCTGGCTAACCACAGCCACCAGCCAGCACTAAGCCTCGCCATCGAACGACAGGAACGAGGGCATAGAAGGCCCAAACAGCCAAAGCGATAATGTTTGCCACAGCACTGATATAATACATGGAGATTTGTAAAAAGGGCCCAAACGGACTAATTGTCTTGATGTCTGATCCACATCCCTCAGCTGCTTTACAAAACCCATCTTTTTCAGCTCCTGCTATCCGCAGCACCACGGAGAAACCAACAGGCAATGCTGGAAGCTCCACGCTGCACAGACTTCGGGATGGTCCACGCGCTCATGCTGAATCACATCTTGTTAGAAATTTGCGAAGAGCCTTTCGTAAGCAGCACTTTTATACTCCTCGGTCAAAAAAGGTCTTTGTTGTAATTGAAGGCCTGACAAGGAGGAGGATGCACGATAATCTGTGCAGCAGTGGAGCTACGGAGCCCTTGTAAGACCTCCCCAATCTTAAGCACGTCCTTCCCCTGACATCCCAAGACATTACCCATCCCACTACTCCGCGTAAGGACCACATTAGGACATAAGGACTCAAGATTTGCTTAAGATTCGGGGAGGTGATTGCCAGCATCAGACAGTGGCTCCCTCCGCAGCCTTCGTCTTTGGCCAATCCCCGGTCAGGTAGACGACCTTGGCACGTGACCACCGAAATCGAGTCATGCAAAGGTTTTTAATGGTACGGAGAATAATAAAATTCTTAAATATCCAAGAAATTTCGCATTATCTCCGGCAGCAATGCACCAACCGCCCGTGTGCATTGTGAGGCTGCAAGTCGCAGTGACAATTTTCGGTCCGCCCCGCCCCCCCCACCCTCCCCGCCTCGCCCCACGTCCCGGTGCTAACATGCAAAGCGTCTGATAGCCTCGTCATAAAATTGGAACACCATGTGAGGCGCCATTGACAGTAATATTCTGATACGGGTGCCTAAGTCACTACCAATATCATGTTGATGTTGAGCTCCGTTTAAGGTACCTCATGCTATGATTGAAGAAGAGGCCCAGCGCTCTTTGCTCTTTTGCCGAGAAGTCTTTAGTTTATAGGTTTAGGGTTTAGGGTTTTTTTAGGGATCCACAATGAATTCTCTAGAGTCTGCTATCCTTTTTCCCCCAAGTGCAACACGGATGGCCTAGGCCTAGGCTTACTTGCTGGCAGTTGGTAAGGGGTACCTACTATAATGGAGAATCAAATGGAAAAGAAAATGGAAAATGGAATGGAAATTGGGATTATGTAGGGGATTATATGGGTTTTAGGGTTTCCCAGAATTAGGGATACCGTTTTGGGGGTCCCTATAATAAAGGTTATAGTATATTGGGGTCTATATTGGAGTCCCTGTATTTAGGGAATCTACCATATCATTCCTATCTTATACATGCCCTATTCCATACTAACCCCACGTAAGTAGGTTGCAAGAGTGCAGATCTGGTCAATCTGCTGAAGAGCCCACATGGGAGCTTCTGATAATAATACCTCACAGGGACCCCTGAAATTTCCTGACTATTCCCATACTACATGTCTGTAGCGTCCCCACGGAATATCACGCAATACCTAGATTGAAAGTCCCCATATTTTTGCTAGGCAACTAGCTCGTTCATCTGCTTGATATCCGGGTCCTCACAAGGTTCAGGGTTTCAGGAGGCAAGGCGCTGAACTTTGTGCAAGGTTCAAGGTGTGGTGTGCAATAGTGGAATGCCAGGGTTGAGTTTCACATGAAATGATTATGGTGACAACCCTTTCCTTGCAGGTTGGAAACTCGTTTCGGTCTGGCAACTTCAGCTGGCTGGCAGCTTGTACATGCTGGCAGCCTTGAAGTTTCACAAAGGGAACGTTCTTCTGGTGCCAGTGTTTTCGTGGCAACAGCTTAAAGATTCAGCAGCACCTTAATGATATGAATGTCATTGAAGAGCCACAGCGGCACAGAATTGCGACTCTGGTAGTAGGCCGAACACTTCGCAACAACAGCAAGAGCGGCACATCGTTCAAGTAGGAAGTCCTCCGTCAGCGCTGGGGCACTCAGGGTGGCCTTGTCAAACGAGACGCAACGCTTTCAAACATTTGCCAGCTTCCCAATAACACGTGCTTCTTGTTGAGGGGCATCTGTAACAAGGACCTGTTCTTTCTGAGGGTATATTCAGCTACCTCATTTCGACAAGATTGGGCCAGAGTCAGGTGACAGGCTAGGCAAGGGGTTACGGAGCAACGTGCGCTGCAAAGGACGTACGATGGAATCGTTTCTAATAGAAACTGATACTGGGGGATATCAGTCTCAGTCAGAGGCCTCACGTGAGATTACATTTCACCTGGACCGATGGGACTGAACATGGCCTACCGGGTATCTCCAAATGGGCACTCCTGTACTACACTCTCTGAAACAAACAGTTGGCCCTGCTTTAACTACTGATGAGCTTAATGCTATTACCCCACACGCCAGTGGAGATGTCAAGGTGAAATCAACACATTGCAGGTCCAAACGTGCTGGGCACTGCCTTTCGCATACCAGTTGGGTTTGGCAAGGCTCCCAAATATGCAGGGTGAATCATGCCTCCACTTTGGGCTATGAAAGATGTGTGCCCCACAAAGGCCAGCAAACTCCTCAAATGCCGCGGTGCTCGTCTTGGGGCTTGTTTGGGGAGAATTACAAGTGGACCTCTGTGTGTACCATGGTGGTATGGTAACAACTTCCTTTTTCAAGAACGCTGAAGCCCCATCAAATTCATGCATATCGCACGAACATCAGAAAATGCTGCACACCCCCAAATCGCGCTAACAATGACACGGGATGGCCTGCACTCGGCTCACCCCACGAGCTGTGGGCTCAAAGCCATACCTCGCGTGTGTGGGAGAGGGGGATATGGAAATCTGAAGCAAGTTGTTCTCAAAAAGTTCATGAGGCTCCTGAGGTAACCCTAGAACATTGGTCTCATACTAGCCAGTGGAGCCCGACTGAACCCAAAGTTTCCAAGGCTCCGGAAGGCGCCCCGGATGACTTTCACATCCATATTCCCCTTCAGTAGATGGAATATGGGGTATGTTGGGATCTTACTGTAATAATTATACCCAAAGCCATATTCAGAGTATGATATTCTAGCTACATCAGGGGGACTATAACCCCTCTGGACAGTCTTTGAAAGCCTCAGCTCCACCCACTTCTTCCAACCCTGCGCATGTTCCAAGTGCGGACAAGTTGCTTTGGAATGATCTCTGCCTTCCATTATGACATCTTTAGTATCATATGGCAAACTACAGAAAATTGTAGTATAAAATAGTAGAGTATAGCAAAATGTAGCGTAATATAGTATACTATAGTAAAATGTAGTATAACATAATATAAGAAGAAAATGAAATGTAAAGCATGTTTGTTGGACTGTTGGTAGTAGATGCCTTGCAAGGTCCCTCTTTAAAGGTGGCAGTGAAGCAGCACATGTAAGCCCTGGTTCACTTGGCTGCGCCCAGCACTGAACACCAGCCCCATCTTGCCTAGGCCAGCAGCCAAGATTGTTTCAGACAAGCTGAACTCTGTGACAAGATCCCTTCCCGTACATGATCTCGTTATCGTCTGATTGTTCTTACCGTAAATGGAAGGTACCACAGCACGGAACTTCACCTGTCAGACCTGCAATCAAGCATGCCAATTTCCACTTGATTCTCCATGCTTTTTCCATCTCACTCCCCTGTATTATAGAGACCCTCAATTCCGGCTCCAAATTATTTAGGCCCCTCATAGTAGCCCAACCTGGATGGGCATGCAAAGGCTCCGCCGGGCTTTGAGAAGGCGCATCTCCTGAGAAAAGATGCTTAATCGGCGGGGAGAAATAAGCACTCAAAAAGTAATTCACGTTTTGCCATCGGAATGGGAACTGCAAGGATCATTCCAGGATCCTGTGAAGCATGCTGATCATCAATTCTGCCCGACTCAATTCTCGTCATTTTGCTAATTGTCACGAAGCAAAGCCACATTAACACAAAGATCACCATGCTGAGCGCTACAAGTTGAGGAAATCTAGCTACAAGCCCAGCTGCATCGTTGTGGATGAGATATTGCTGGAAGCAGGCGACCTTGCTTGCACTCAATGCACGCTACATAGTCACATTGCGCCCATGTTGATTCAGCTCAAGTTCAGATTCTTGCACATGTCATTACCTCCAGCTGCTATCATCAGATTCGCCAGGCCTACCATGGTGATGGCAACAACGGTTGATGTCCTACTAACTCAAGATTGGAGCACTCATCCAGATGGCATGGTGCTGAGCATGGTTTGTACAGATTTGTGCGAGATGTGCGCATGCAGACTTTTTGCTTTGAAAGGTGCCATTTTGTCCTGAAAGTTGTCGTCCTGCAGCAGGGGTGGATGTAGTTATGAACGCCCTCGAAGCTTGATGCATTTCGAGAATGCGGAAGGGCTGAGGACGACTCTCAAGTAACTACGGATTTTGAATTGAAGTACCTTTTTTGGGCAAATTCATCATTATCCCCCTGTGCTGTGATCATGAATGATACAAATAACATCTGGAAGCGACCCAGCTACCGTAATCTACTGTATCTCTGCAATCGCCAGCATCCCGCGATCCTGGTACCGCGTCACAAACCTTGGCTGAGCTGTGCGAGCTTTCTGCAACATGCATGTTTGGCAATGCTGAGCTGCTGGGATTGGGTGATGGAAATCCGAAGAGATGGCTTGTGTGACCTGGAGTGGTGTATAGGAACGCCCCGACATTGACCATGCATGCCAGCTTGATTGGGTGGTCATGAAATTTCACCAAGACTGGAAACCTTCCTTAACCGGGGGGCCAGTGAAATGGAACACACCTCCAAACGAAAAACAATACAGCTCAAATCATTGTCATGCAAGGCATTAGAAAGAAGCAACATGACTCACCCTCCAGAACTAGTTGATGCTTTGTGCGACTCGAGCCCAAAGGGGGTTGTCAAAGCCGTTGTTGCTACGGTGATTCATACCTTTCTGACTCCCATTGCAAGAGCTTCGATTTTGCAAGTTTCTCAAAGCAAGGGCGGCTTCCGAACAATATAAAGATATGGGGATCATAACACAACTATGGATATGATGTGGTCATATGACCATTCTGGGGGTCTCTACTGAAAACAATATAGCTTCATAGGGATATCCTTGAGGCAGGTAGTGGTAACCAAGGAGCTCCTCGAGCATTCCTCAGGCGCTGGTTTTGGTCACTGTTTAGGGGGTTCCCAAAAGTAGGAATTCCTTTATGTGGGCCCCCGTGATAGGATGGAAAAATGTGGGGGTCTTCTTTTGGGAGGCAACTGCTCTTGTTTGAAGGGAAAAGTTGGCCTTCTAGTCTGCGCTACAACGACCTGAGAATTGGTCAGTTGGGAGTACGTAGCCAGCTGGGACCAAGGTTGTCTGGGGCTTCCCAAACCTGGCCCCTGGTTCCCACATCCTCTGAAACCCCTTGGAATGCCCGTATCATGCGGTATCCTATATGAGGCGAGGCGGACCCAACTGGTCCGGAAGCTATCAAGCTTCTGGGGCACTTGCTCAAAAGCATGTGAGGCAGGAGTTGTCTTGTAAATCATGCGCGGCAGTGAAGCTTGAAGCACAAAGGCTTTGGGCAGACTACAAGCACGGTTAGGATGCGCTCTGCGAAGCAATTGTGGGAAATATGCCAATGCTACATCCACCCTGTCTCCGAACCCTTCGTAAGCCCTGGCTGCTTGCGCCCGCCCTTGTGCCCGCCCGTGCACCGTCTTGCTCACGCAGGCATTTACACGCAACTCAAATGAAGTATACATTTGTGCATGGTCAACACGTATGAGAAACCATTTGTTCTTGCGCCATCTTCTGCCCGCCCTTGTGCGAGCTTGATGCGAGCTTGCCTGCGCGTGGGGTGCAGCCCCTAGTCTTGCTAGTGGCTGAGAGCGGCATCCACTTGGCTTCTTCCTATGCCTGATCTCGCTTCCTCCACATCCCTTTTACCCTCTTTCCCTCCCTCCCTTCCTCCCTCCCCAACCGCTCGCCCTACTGCCCGCCCCCCACCCCCGCATTGCCGTATCGGCAGATCGGAAAGTTGCTTCACAAGTGCAATCCACCAAACACGGACCTAATCCCAGTGCTCCCAACACATTGGAGCGTCTAAACCCTGAGCCTTGATCTAGCCCTAAACTCCTGTCCCCAACTGAATGATTCCGCGCTCAAGCTGCATTACCACCAAAAGAGGAAACGGTCTGAAATCAGTTATGTCGTGGACGACATCTTACAACATCCCAATTCGGAATTTCCCAGAGAAAGTCCCACAACCGTTGGACCTTCAACTGTTCAAGCGCTGTGCGCATGACCAACCGTTCAGATTCATTTGCAGCGGTCTTGTGCGGAGTAGTCGCAGGCTTTGGGGCTGCATCCTTTCGGTGTTTCTGTCCTGCTGTGGCTTGGCATCCTGTTTGGTCTTCTCCGACCCAGAAACACAACGATAACTCAAGAAAGGGCAAACATGTGAATGTGGGCAGTGCCTATGGTGTCGGATACCCGCAGCATTCGATGGGTTTATCGATTTGATCGCACAGATGATGGCGAAAGGCTGCGCGTCTAATGGAGCATTGAGCGGGTATCGGAGCATAGCCTGTGCCTTCCCACCACCTACTAACCGCCTTCTTAGTATGTCGATACTACGTAACAGACAATAGGACGATTGCAACATATTTCAATTATCCGTTCGGGGGGTCGATTACCAAAGGAATAGCTGCATGATTTGGCCTTAATGGATGTGGGAGTCTTTCGAGGGGCCGTTTTTCAGGGGGAGAGCATATGACATGATGACGTTTGAAAGGATCCTGGATGTGGTGAAGCATTCGGCCACCCTGGGGGGGGTGGGGGGTTGGTGACGGGCAGGGGGCAAGGGTTTACTTTTTCAGGGACGTCATGATCTTAAATTGTTCCCCCCTCCTTCCCTTTTGATACCTATCATTTTCCTAAGGAATTAGCCTCTCCTCACAGGTCCCTCCTGGCTGTTCAAATAATTGCCTATTCATCCAGCACAGGAATCGAGTAACTCGAAATAACGAGGCTCCCCAAGGCGATGCTTTCTATAACAAAAAATGAATTCACATGCAAGATCATGCAACTCATTTGCCGCGAGCTTCGCTTCGCGTCGTCTTTGGACAGCGCAGGGCCCGCTAGCTTCTTCGCCTCAGCATACCCTGCTTCCGCCTCCTGGGGAAGGGCTCATCATTGAAGGCTTTGAGGGTTGAAGGCTTGAGGAGTTTAGGGTCGGCTTACAGGGCTGCAGCAGTGGTCTGAGAATGTGTTTCATGAGTGTTTGATGACTGAGCACTGGGCACGTGGTAAAAGCAAGCTAGTAGGTGTTTGGTTCCTTGCTTTGGGAAGGTGCGTTTTGTGCTGTTCCCGCGCTAAATTGCGGCTGGCGGGAGTCTGACCTTGCGTTTTACTGAATCAACGCAGGCTAAATCCCCTCTACATATTTGGAGCACGCTTTTAGCGTCGCGGCTACTACCTTCGCGTGTCTAGACGAAACGGGCTGCCAATGACTACTCGCGTGCTTCTGGCAGAGAAGGCTGAATGGCAAACAAACTTTTGTGATGAGCGTGCACCTGGTTGTTTTCTCGAAGACTTAGCCAGCAGCTTTGCATTCTAAATTTGCGATTTCGGATATGCCAATGCATGGCAAAACCATGCAAATGCCAGTTTAACGGATCTGTCGGTCCTTGATCTTGCCGTGGAACCTTGGGCTTGCGACATCTGTTGAACATCTCACATACATCGGGATGGAAGTGACAAAGGTTGAAGCGGCACAGCATCCCCAAAAACAGGAGTCCAGTATGTGATTTGCCAAGCCCGAATACCTGGGAACTCCCGAATCAGGGTTTCCCCAAAAAATGACCCTGAAGCACCCCAGACTTACACAGTTGACACAGGTCCCCTCACGTATCATGTAGAAACTATCATGAGAAGCTCCCACACTATGCCATGCTCTTCTGACAAAAGGGCGGGACGAACTCGGCGGAGACATGGATGCGAGCAGGTACTCTCAGCTTCTTGCCCTGTCAGCAGGGTTATGCACAAGATTCCTTAGGATACTCTCCAGAAGTGGGGCCGTAGGCCTTCGGGGGATATATGGCGGATACGGGGAGATTATACCAGGGCTAGTGGTGAGTAACTCCCAATTCAAAGCTTACGCAGAGCACATATACATTCATATACATAAGTTCAATCAAGGGTCAAGATTTTGAGGCTTGGCCACTACCCTGAGATCAGATTCTGACCACTTGTTTCTTTCAAAGATTCAAGTGGACTCACGGCTTAAGAAACAAATACCAGTACAATGCAGTTCAAAATTCAAGCTGGAAGCTCCTTCGGATGAGGATTTCCTTTTGTAGTATCTTCACACCTTTTCCCTTTTCCACTATCCTTATATCATAGCCCTGCATAACTCCTCTATGATATCCGTATATAACTGCCACATGACCCTGATATGATATCCCTACATAACCCCATATAGCCCCTATATACTCCCTATACCCTAAACGCTAAATCCTAAACCCTAACTAAATCCTAAACCCTGAACCCTATACCCTGAATCCTGTATGCCAAAGCCAGATGCATCTCCCACCTTGGACAAGCTCGAAAGGAGCTCTGCGGAAGCTTTTGGAGTCCGCTGCTGCGTGGTGAAGTCCACACGAACCTGGTGGGCTCGGGGTAAAATTTAGGGTTTAGGGTTTAGGGTTCAGGGTTTAGGGTTTAGGGTTCAAAGTTCAGCATTAGGGTTTAAGGGATTAGGGTTTAGGGTTAGGCAATAAAATATTACATAGGGATTAAATAGGGATTCTATTCCATTATTCCTACCAATCCCCGGTAAGGGTGTTAAAGGTCACCGGTATACATCACTAAGGAAATGGATCCATAATCTGTCTTGAACAGTCATAATCCTGGAACTGCGGCAGCGTTTACCATCTGTACATTTCCCTCGAGCGTACTTGAGGCAGGCTGACATCGATATGGAAATGCGCAGTAAACGTGGACTTGTTAGGTGCCCTAGCCGCCAGCGAAGCTTCGCGGTTTAGGGTTTAGGGTTTAGGGTTTGGGGTTTAGGGTTTAGGGTTTAGGGTCTAGGGTTTAGGGTTTAGGGGCGTTCAGATTTCCAACATGGACAACATGGAAATAGGGTATGTCAAAACC
>CAJNIZ010009558.1:20866-45726 GCA_905231905.1 Symbiodinium pilosum
AGGGTTTAGGGTTTAGGTTTTTAGGCTTTTGGGGTTTAGGGCTTAGGGTTTAGGGTTTAGGGCTTAGGGTTCAGGGTTTAGGGTTTAGGGTTTAGGGGTTAGGGCTTAGGGTTAGGCTTCAGAGGTTCGGGCTTCAGGGTTCGGTATCTTTTCTCTTCGATTCTCCAGACTTCCCATAGAAAAAAAGCATTTAAAGAGGCTCCTGTATCGCCCTAGAAGCCCTAAACCCTAGACCCTTAAATCCAAAGCCCTAAAACCTAAACCCTCAGCCTGCATCTTCTCCTCGCTCAGCTGCCGAGCGATCTCGGCGTTTTCTTCCATGAGGTGTTGGCACTTGTCCCTGGCGGGGCTTGGGGATTAGGAATCTGGGTAGTTTAGGAGTTAGGATTACGGCTTAGGCTGTACAAGGATTAGAGGATTAGGGTTTAGGGTTAAGGTCTAGGGATCAGGGTTTAGTGGTTAAGGTTTAGGGATCAGAGTTTAGGGATTGGGGTTTGTGGATTAGGCGTTTAAGGTCTAGGGATTTCAGTTTAGAGTTTAGGAGTTAGGGTTTAAGGGTTAATGGTTTAGGGATTAGAGACCCAGGTTGAAGGTGTAGGGTTTAGGGTTTAGGGTTTAAGGTTTCAGGAGGGAATCGCTTCACTTAGAACTACTCTTTTTGAAGGGGCGTCATAGGGGTTGAAAGGGAACCTCTAAAGTTATGAGATATATAAGGGTATTTCAGGATTCATAGGGGTATATGGGGCTCTGCACGGCTTAGGGTTTCAAAAAATGAGCGGTCCTTTTTTGGAAATCTAGCATACTAGGGTTGATGTTGGGGCTTCCCCATGTTTCGATAGCAAAGCTCTCATCACGGCTTGTGTTGCACGCAGCATGCTACCAGCTCCAAACGGTGATTGCTGACTGTTCCAGCCCCTGTATGAGTTTAAGGTTTAGGGTTTACGGTTTATACAGGGTTTAGGATTGAGTTGATCTTGAATATTGCTCAGGCGCTATCAAAACCTTGTTCCAATCTATATTAGGTTGGGTTCCTAGCGCACATGAAGTCTGGAAGAAACATCCATAAATTTCCAGGAGTGGAAAACACAATTTAAAATAAGCCAGCTGGAAATCATCTGACTAGGAATGCAAAGCTCCGGGCAATCTGTGCCGTCAACATATCATGATCCAGTCCAACGGCGCGACCGAAACTGCCCCACGTTGCAGATCCTAACCGCCCAAAGTGCCGCCAAACCCAAACCCTAAACCCTAAAGCCGTCCGACTGGAGTCCTTAAAGTCTTAAAGAACCCTAGCCGGACAGAGAGCGAATAGAGTCATGGGCTCAAATCTGCAATAAAAGACGAGAAACCTCCTACACTCTGAGTCCTCATCCTCAACCTACATTCTAAATCCTACGCACCAATAAAAGGGCTTCCATCAAAGCGCGGGAGCTGCTCTCCAAGGTTAGTCCAAGTGAGGCCTCAACAAGTACCAAGTTGGCCCGAAAGGTAGCCCTCTTGACAGTTCTCACTAAAACACGTGAAGCCCTGAACCCCAAACCCCAAACCCTAAAAGAAACCTAAACCTTCGTCAGCCCTTGATCCTTAAGTTCGTGTGCAAAACGTTTAGGCGGCTAGTAGGGAATGAAGGATTGGTATTGCCTGCGATTATACAGTGGCTACATGCCCAAATGCCCTACTGCAACCACCAGAAAGAAACAGACCAACGATTCTGGAGCTTCTCCTGCAAACCCTAAACCCAGAACCCTATAAGCCGTCTTCCAAGCCTTGCAGAGAGAAAAAAAAGGATCCGGGACCCTAACCTTAAACGTTGAAGACTTAGATGTCCAATTTCCCCCAAACCCTGCGTAAACCCTAATCCTACATCCTAAACCCTAAAAACGAATCCCTAAACCCTGAACCCTAAACCCTAAGCAGGCAGAGAATACAGGAGCTTCTTGCCCTGAATGCTATTGGGCTGGAACCTGGGCCGTGCAGGGTTTAGGTTTTAGGGCTGGGAGTTTACGGATTAGGGTTTGGGGCTTAGGGTTGATGGTTTTTAGGGTTCAGGGATTAAGGTTTAGAGTTTAAGGGAAATTGCTGTCCCACCACTCAGGGTCTACTAAAACTCCATGACCCATCCTGGCAAATGTTGCTACGAAGGGGGAATGATCCAAGGTTAAGGTATCGCATCGTGGGAAGAGGTCCGGATATGAGGGTTTGGAGTTTGGGACTTGCCTTAAACCCTGAACCCGAAACCCTAAACCCTACTAGGTTTGCAAAGTTGAGAGATTTGCGGTTTCAGAGCAGTGCCTCACTTTAAAGGCAGAAGCAAGAAAGACACAGGGCGTAGCCATTAGTTTAGGGTTGAGGCGGGTGCAGGGTTTGTGTTTCTAGGACCAAAGGCTTGTTAAAGCATACAATACAACTTCTGCCCAAACTAAAGGGATGTCAACAACAGGCTGTGAAATCACTGAATCCTGCGTAATTACTCACGATACGGTGGATACCAAAAATCCTGCATGAGCCTGACTACCTTATACCTTGCGAATCATGGAAGCAATTCACTAAAGCATGCTAGGGTCTTGCGGCGGACTGTATCAACAGCATTCCCTACAAGTTGCCGCTTCATTTTCCATGTTCCAGCTGGTTCTCCCCCATCCCCTCAACACTAAGCCTTCTAGTACTACTGTCCATTCTCCTCTACATCTGATGTCCATTCCAAACTCTTACGCCCATCCTCCAGTTTCTTGTCCTTTTGAGTCTCCATTATTGGGGTAATACTCCTAGGCCTAAAACCCTATCTACCCCCATACACCTCTAACCCCTCAGCCCTCAATCTCTACATATCCCTCTACATCATTACGTTCGTCCCTCAACCTAAACCCTCTATCCTTAAGTTCGACCCGGAGTCTGGGCTTGTGGCTCAGGGATGGTGGTGTTACGTCGGCTTCAGGAGCTGTTTCAGGCGTGGGGTTCAGGGTTTAGAGTTCAGGGTTCAGGGCTTAGGGTGAAGAATGGAGAAGCACGTGGAAAGTGAAGTGGAACATGAAGTTGGACTTGGATTTGTATAAGGCGTTCTGAAGCCAAACAATAAGAATCGGGCTTGTGGACCGTGTTATACCATACACACCTGTATGAGTATGTAAGCCATCTTCCCCACAGCTCTGGTTGTAGGATCTGAAGTTCGCGCATGATGCCAACATCCAGGCGAGCAGCTGTGCGTTTTGAAGCTCCTCGCGCACCTTGGAGATCTCGTTGTCCTGTCAGAAGCCATGCTGGGTTAGAGGCTGCAGGCTTGGGTTTTGGGTTTTGGGTTTGGTTTAGAGGTTCAGGGATTAAGGTTGCTTAGGGCTGAAGCAGCGACAAAGGAGCCTCAGAATCAAGAACAACACATGTGATCAGTATTGAGCCTTGTAATGATGAAGACAATCAAGCTTATCTAGCGCCACCCTTCAAACACACCCTCCGCGTGGAAGCCTTAACGTATGGTTACTGAATTTCAGACGTCCTTTTTTCTGCAAAGCGTCCTCGTAATCAACAACTGGCTGCAATCACATGCTGCAAGTGTCTATCTGGAGTTCAATTGCAGTAGTCATCTTGAGGTCTAGATGAGGCACCCTATACAAAAGTTATACAAGGAATCTGGGACTACAATGTTGGGAACTTTCAAGCCGCTACTGTACAATGCTGCAAAGCGCAAAGCCCAGAAGAAAGATAAAGACCCAACCTTCTCGCGCAGCCTCTGGCGCATGAGGCAGATCTCAATGTTCCTGGGAACTTGGGTATCAGAGTTCGCCCGGATTTTTTGCAAATGTTTGTGAATGGGGGCGGCTTGCACTCTTGGGTCAGCCTTTGAAATGTCTTTGTTGGGTGGCGCAGGGTATGCGAGCTGGACCGGTTTGGAGCTCAAATGCATTTGGAGTCGAGGGGTTTAGAAGAGTCTGGCTTTTGAAGTTTGACGCCTCCAGCCTCAACACTGTTGTCAGGAGAGTTTACGGGAGCCCCTTGCCCGAAAACTTCAAGCAAAGCTTTGCAAGCTGAGGGGCGGCGCCTCTACGAATGAATGTCTCATGGAGTACTACGAATTCCCAATAAACTTCTCTTTTCAATTTGCCACCCTTTACTTTTTGTGGTTTGGTTGCGTGCTGACTCCAAAGTACTATACCAGTAGCCTGAAGAATGTCAGAACTTTCTCCGTGATACATCCCGGACCCTAAACTCCAAAAGCTTACCCAACGTCCTTGCACCCGAGACACCCTAAGACTAGGGCACAGCACCCGCGACTGGACCGAACACCAAATCCCAATTTGAGACCTGCGAGCCATTCCTAAAACTCTAAACCCGGAACCCTAAGCCCTAAACCCTGAATCGTAACCCTAAACCCCAAACTCTAAACCCAAAACTCAAATCCCTAAACCAAGCAACCAGACAGGAGATATAACACCGGGATGTCTCA
The DNA here is from genome assembly GCA_905231905.1 of Symbiodinium pilosum. Classification (NCBI taxonomy): domain Eukaryota; class Dinophyceae; order Suessiales; family Symbiodiniaceae; genus Symbiodinium; species Symbiodinium pilosum. The sequence continues at coordinate 25,305 of CAJNIZ010009558.1, forward strand.
AAACTCTGGATCCTTTTGTTGGTTGGTAAAGTCCTTTGACTAGGGGCTTTTCGATAGACGCCAAAAAAAACCGAACTTGAAAAAAGATTCCCGTTATCCCCTACATCCCCAAACAGGGACCCCATAATCCCTCATGATCCTAAAACCCGGACCCTAAACCCTAAAAACCATAAACCCCCCCTATTTTCTCACGAACCATTGACAAGACGAGGCACACAGAAGGGTCCACGTAGCCGCCCCTCAAGGAGTCCTATTCGTGGCTTAGGGCATAGAGCTTGTGGTTAAGGGTTTAGGGTTAAGAGTTTAGGGTTTAGGGCTTAGGGTTTAGGGTTTAAGGCTTAGGGTTTAGGGCGGAGAGCTTGTTGTTCAGAGTTTACGTAGGGATTAAGGTTTAGGCCTTAGGGTCCAGGGTCTATGGCTCGGGGTCTGGGGTGTAGGGCTCAGGGTCTAGGATCTGGGGCTTAGGATTTAGGGTCTAGGGTTTCGGATTGAAGGCTTGGGTTTAGGATTTAGGGTTTAGGGTCTAGGGTTTAGGATTTAGGATTTAGGGTCTGGGGTTTACGGCTCAGGAAGCTTTGCATTGTTGGGGTTGCCCAGATTGCTCCCTGCATCAGGTCAGTGGAGTAACTCTAAACCTTAAAACCTGAACCCTATACCCGAAAATAACCTAAATCCTAAACCCTGAACCCTAAACCCGAAGGCCTAAACCCCATTGGGCATTATATGAGACTCACGCTTTAGGCGTTGACCCCTGCCCCGTAACAGTATTACCACACACCCCACACCCCAACATGAAGTATTAACTATGGTTTAGAAAATATCTGAAATCCTCTACGGAATATCTAGTTTTTAGGGATGGCAAGTTCCTTCAATACCAGGGGAAAGGATAAATCACCTACCTAACTGCCTAGTTGAATACCTACCTATCTGTCCAGGAAAAGCGGCCCAAGGAAGCGGGTTGTGAGAAGCTCCCCGAAGCCCGAAGAATCCCACAGCGAAGGGCTTCTGAAATTTTAGTGTTTAGGGTTTCTGGTGCCTTTTCAAAAGGTTCGTATAAGCCAGAATGTAATATGTTGGGATGGGGAAGTCGCACCCACGTTTTGGAAACACCTGTTTAACTGCTTGCTTGGATGAGGTCCGTTGCGGTGCTTGAAGTCTGAGCACATGTTGACTGCTAAGGCATGGGGCTTGGCTTCACTTACAAGTGGGTCACCCCGAATGCCAAACTCTACACCCCTAAATCCTAAACCCTGAACCCTAAACCTAAACCATAAGCTTTAACTAAACTGCCAAACCTCAAACTCCGCAAAGCAAAATTCCATTATGAGATATCCTAGGGAACCCTGTGAATATGTGGCCAGTATAAGATGAGCAGCTTTTCTGCTGCAATTGCAACTTCAAGAATTCGAAGTGCCGCGTCAGGTCATTGCTGCCCACCTTTTGTGCTAGAAAAGCCCACATGCAAGGTCAGGAGCATGCTTTAGGCATGCCCAAGAAAGCCCTAAGCCCTAAATCCCGAATCCTAAACCCTAAATCCTAAACTCTAAACCCTAAATTCCTAAATCCTAAACCCTAAACCCCAAATCCTAAACTCTAGACCCCCTCTCAACCCTGAAGTATGCCAGAAAACCTCGCACCTTCCGGTTGTCGTCAAAGGCATAGAAGGCTTCCGCGCACTCTTGGCCCCTAGGTGTTCAGGATTTGAACACAAAACAAGGACTTCCATAGTTTAGGGTTTAGGGTTGAAGGTTTAGGGCAGGGGGAGACATACTGTATGTTGGAGTTATATAGGGTTTATATTGGGGTTATATTGGGATAATATAATGGAAAGGAAATGAAAACTGAAAAAGATGGCTTTCAGGTTACAGTCGGGCCCGAAATAATGACCAACATCCTTTGGAGGTCTACTTGAAGTACCCTCTACCGCGGTTTAGAGGTTTAGGGCTTAGGATTTAGGGAAACCTGAAGCCCAAAACGTAAAACATCTTCTGCTCTACCCGAAATTCTACCAGGAAGCCAGAACCATAATGTCGGGAAGAACGTAGGCCTCTACAGTAGATATTTAGCATTACATCTCAGGTTCTTAGGGTTAAGGATTAGACCCTGAACTCTAAACCCAACTAAACCCTACACTCCAAACCTGTAAGTTGCACCCCCGGCGGATATGTGGAATTACATTGGGGCCCTACTACTTTCCTACTATGCCCACTTTTACTCCGTGGGGGCCTACCCTAAGGCATGACCCTTCAAGTCTCAAATCGGGACAAATTCATGCCAGAAATCAGAAGACTCAAATCCTCAACATTAGATTTGCGACATGAACTTCGAATCTAAAACCTATCTGTGACTTCTCGGTGACTGAACCCAAGAATCCTCGCTGCCCATGCATGCACCTTCGGACAACTTAGAATCTCACTACTAGTTGTGAACCGAGCACCTGTCTGAAAATTGTGGGGCCTAACCACAGATCCTTATCCCTAAGCCCCAAACCCTACATACCGATACTTCTGCTGAACACAAGTCCGCCAGGCTCCCTACATGGCCCCAATAGACATCACTTTGGGGGTATTGTGAACTTAACTACCAAAAAAAGAAAGCGATGGAAAATGAATTATCAGACCTTAAACCCTAAACTCTAAACCTTAAACCCTCAACCCTAAACTGGGCATCCGGCAGTTTTTTCATCTCCCTCTCACGCTGGGCCTCAGGAATGTGGCGTTCGCTTCAACACAACACTCTCGCGAACTCTTCGAATGTTCTAAGGCTTAGGATCCAGAATTTAAAGCACGTGGGGGCTCGGGGTTTCGGACTTAAGGACTCAAGGTTTTCGGGTCAGAGTCTAGGATTTCTGTTCCGGGCCTACAGTCTAGGCTGTGGGTTTAGCGTTTAGGGTTTAGGATTTAGGGTTAGGCTTTCGGGTTTGGGGTTTAGATTGAGTACTGCCCCCCCTCAGTAACAGTTGGATAACAACTATAATATGGTTATATATAGCCCTTAATAGGACCCCTAATATAGACTCTTACTGGGGGGCAGTACCCAATGGGTACAGTACGCCAGCTTGACACACGTGAGTAGTATTTTATTTGGGGGTATTATGGAACCCATTATAGAGCAAGATTATATCCTCCTTTTCGGGTATAGTATTTTATATAAGGAATGTAATCTTACACGTGGATGTTGTCGCGTCGCTCCACTCTTCGTAGAAGTGGGGATCGGTAGCTCAGAGCACGTGGCGGTGGCACTCCGGGGGGACCGTGGTTTAGGGGTTTAGGGGGCTAGGGTTTAGGGGTTTAGGGTTTAGGCTTGAGAATCCGGGACCCTCGCTCCCAAATCCAGCAAGTGACGGGTCGCAACAGCCTGCATCTCGACCACCAGGTCGTTTGAGTTTCGATGCGCCCTTCTTCCACACACACTCTCCCCATAATGTTATCATGTTCAGTGTCCATGTCCGGACCAGTGGGCTGCAGCCGTTGGTAGCCTTTCGCGACCTCGGGGGTTGGCCGTGCGGTAGTAGTACAACTGGTAACAATAAGCATATTTATCATGACTACTAGTCCTTAATAAGTTTTTACCTTCTGCAGCATGGCGGCAGCAATAGCAGCACAGCCCTCGCTCTGTACGAAGGGACCAAGCCAACATGACCAGTGCGGATCCAGTGGGCAGCCCATGTTCCCTATTATGACCCCAGCATATGATGTATCAGTTGCCGGGTTCTTTTCTATTATCCCTATATAGTCCAGATATATGCAAATATTCTAAACCAATTTGGTCAGACCGCTGGTCAGGGGTTTGAACCGAAGCGGCCTGGCTTCGCTTGGGTGTTGCGCCCTCTGGCACCTACTTCTGTTAGTGCCAGGGGGCCACCTGAGGAAAGAGGTCCCGCTACGCCCAAGCGTAGCCAACTCAATGAGCCAGCATGCCTACTATAGGGGCAGAAATAATTACCAATGTTATGGTTCAATATTCCTTACATAATTATGGTCTATGGTACCTCAAATGGGACCTCAAAATGATATTCGCAATTATTTAGGCCCCTGTAGTACACGAAGGGGTGAAAAGCATGCCTCCTGGCACCATCTTTTTGAAACAAAATGCTTCAGCGTCAGAACATGAATCACATCGTCCAAGACGGAACTCTACTACCTTGTTGCGAAAAAGCAAGAACACGAGTGTTGCGTAACATACCTGCTTGGGGGAGATATCTGGTTTGGGCTCCCCCACTCAGTAACTGGCCGATGACAAGTTCAATGACACTATATACTGCACTGCTGATTCCATTACTATAAACAAACACGTACTGGCTGGGAGCAGGGCCAGATATGGGTGTTGCGTCTAGGGAGCAGCGGTTGTACTCGAGTTTTTGGTTATTTCCTTCAACCCTAAACCCTAAACTTCGGGCCGGTGGGAAGTGTTGTGACAAGGGGAGGTGATCTTAGTTAGGAACAAAAGAAGAACCGATACATAAGCGTTGGTAACAAAGGGCTTTCAGGGGATATGCTTCTCTATCTGGTTGACTGTGTTCTTGTTCGCCTCCGTTTAGGGGTTTCTGGATTTAGCGTCAAAAAACTGGAGGTCACTGTCAGAAAGCCCCGATCAAGAGGGATGATTATATTTTGAAGCTTATAGGGGAGACCTCGTACCCATATATGATGCATAACAAGATACCGGAAGCTGTTGATGTGAAGAGCACAGACATGAATCTTGAACCCATCGCTGCTACTCCCATAATGTGACACACTTCAGGGACCATGATCCGGTCCTGCAGTCCCCATAGTACTAACCACCAGGAAGTAAACACCAAACCTTTCTTAGGGGCCTTGGTGTGATTGTACATGGGACTCTTCTGGATTCGTGTTAGAGGGTCCCTTTAGGATTTATGGGGTCTGTTCGGGGGTTAGAGTCCAGTCCATGTCGGGCTTAGCATTTAGTGTTCCACGTTTGTTTGGGGAGTAAGGAAATCCATCAGAGAAGGCTTGCAGAAAGAGGCCGTCCACGCACGGCCGAGGCATGTCAAACTGGAGGAGCGCTTTGGAACGCTAGGAATTATTTGAGCTATAGTCTAAACTCCTTCAAGGGGGTTATATAGGGGATTCTATAGGGACTAGTATAGGGGCTATTAAGGGGGATACTAGGAGTTTAGACTATAGCTCCATTGTACGGGTCTCCTTCCATGATCGTTTGCAGAAACTTCTATTTGAGGGCGCCCTTAATCGAAACAATGTCAGAATACCATGCAGCGGATAATTCTTCAGCAGGGTGCCATGTGAGCCACTGTCAACATTCGGCCTACCAAAGGACATTTTATGGCGGACGTAAGGGGTGCATCTTGTAGTGTAGTGTCTTTCCTAATATAGTCCCTAATAAGGAGCCCGTGTCCATTGCATTATGTAGGAAATATTGACTGCAGCTGATGTGACTGCGCCTGGCGTTGTTGGTTGTTGCCTTGACGACCGCCCTTTAGCCCTCAACCCTAAACTTTAAGCCCTGAACCTCAACCCCTAAAAGGCCTTAAACCCTAAACCCCAGCTTAAAAAGTAAACCCTAAACTGTTGACCTTTAGCCCTAAACACTAATGCCTAAACTGAAAAAGCCCAGCACTCTAAACTCTAAACTCTACAGCCCGAACAGCGGGATGCAGGTTTGGGTTTCAGTCGGAGGTAGGCAAGGAAAGGTGCGGGTACATTGCGCTGGATAGAGGGAACTTTGCACAATTTAGGAATCCCAGAATGCTGGCTTTCTATTCAGGTTTTAGGGTTTAGAGGTAAATATATCGCAAGGATATGAGCTTTCACCACTGAGGAAGCCTACAGTTGGGGGTATCGGCATAGGATAGACAAGCTGCTGGGTACTTAATTGTGCCTGCAATCGCAAAAGAAGACTTGGATTACCGTCACAGGTGACCTGTCTCATCGTGGACTGCGCAGGGTTGGCAATTTGTTGCTTGAGTGCGAAGCTCCAAACATTGCACCTCAACGCATTCAGACATGATAATTACGTCCTTCGATGATGAATTAGACTAGAGACTAGCAAATAGACCCAAAAACAGCGAAAAATATGAAATTCGCCTCCACATGACAGCAGCCTCACAGCGGCTTCTTTCGATCCTTAACGGCTTCGGCTCCGTGCCTCTAATGTTTGACAGAACTCCTCCACCTTCGCTGAGCAAAGTTTAGGTGTAGGGTTTAGGGTTCAGGGTTTAGGGCTCAGCCGCTGCGGGGGGGGTGGGCTTTAGGTCGCCCTCCGTATTACACGTACATCTGAAACCATGAGCCTTGCACTCTATTATCATTTCTTCACCCGTAACATGCTGCGCCATGCTTGGTTTCAAGCAGCAATCTCGCCAGAGGCTCCTACCTCCTAAGCTGTGGAGCTCTAAACCCCCTAAACTTGTTCTTGATCGGGATAGTACTTCGGGCGCTTTCCTAGGGGTTTTTGGATACAGTCCTAAAGCGTATGTATATCATGTTTGATACGACAGGTGACATACCATGTTACTTTTTGTTTTCCTTGCGTTTATTGTGTGTTCCTTTGTCCCAGAGGGCTCGCTGGGCTTGGTGAACAGCAGGCGAACTACTGTCCACATTTTAGCTACCAAACGACCATTGCGTAAGGGTTTAGGATTACAAAGCACCATTCAAGGAGGGCATAGGGGCCCCTTTAGCAGTTTAGTACATTCCTGATAGGAATTATGTCCTCTATGTACATGGGAAATGTTGACCGTAGCTCCTGCAATTGAGAGATTCCAGCTTCTGCGGGTTTGCAGCTCCGCTTCCGCGCCCAGAGTTGCAGAACTTCAGTGAGATGCTTTGAGTTAGCCAATCTGCGTTTTCCAGGACCCCATGACTGGTACAGGGCTGCAATACAGCCACGATTGTTGGGGTGCGGCTGCCGCAAAGGAGGTACGCTATCTTCAAGTCTGTGAAAGGAAATGTTGGATGTGCTCTCTGCCTCTGGGAGTTATGGGCTCCGCTACGCAAAAATTGGTAGGTGCTAGAAAATGTACAGCTTCGGTCGAAGCGGCTTTACGACTTAAGTTTGATGTGTATTGTTCGGCCGTGGCCAATTGCGGCACGCTTTGCTCAACTCTTGCGATTCCCCGCGGCTTGGAGAATGGTTGTGAGTTTCCAACAATGGCTTCAGGTTCGGAAGCATGTCGAGGTGTCTTTTAGGGTGAGAGCCCTGGGAAGCTGAACTACGATGCTTTTCGGGTAGGAAGATACTGTGCTTGCTTACGGGCATCCCGGGCATCCATTTTGATCCAGAACCACGCTAGCTCCCTCATTTGTGTTCAAAACTTGGAACGGGACCCGAAGAACCCGAAACTTGCATGATAATTTTCAGAACCCATTCGATTTAGGGTTCAGGGTTTACTCTAGGCCACTAGGGACGGCATCCATTGTCAAACAACAGTATGGATAGAGTACAAGGCCGTGTTTGGTACAACATGGGGCGAGGCATCTCATGTGATTTGCAATGTTAAATTTTGGGGTTCGTAAGACAAAGGACCTGTGGGTCCGGCAGTTCTCGGCCTCCGAAACCCTTCAAGTGGTAATGTTTGAGATTGCGATTCGCGAAGCCTGGAACCCCAAATCCCCTCAGGTGGAACTCAAACCCGAAACCCGAAACCGCAATTATTGAGATGTTTTGCCCAACCTTTGCATATGGGAGCTTCTAAAACAACCACCGGTACTTACTCTCCTTACCAAAGGGCATGTCCTTAGAAAGTCCGAAGTAGATGGCATTCAGGTCCCCAGGGGTAGTCCCGGGTTCACAAACCATGCGGTTTAGGGGTCCCGTCTTGTAGGTTAGTATAGTTCCGAAAATATTCCCAAAGAAGGACCCCATGTCCATTAGGTATTTGGGCAATATTGACTGTAGCTCACATGTCCCCTCTGCAACAGGTTTCGGACGTCGACCACTTGATGGCGGGGAGCTCAGGGGCCTCATCTGGGCGGCATGCTTCTTAATCTTGATGCCTTATCTAACGGCCGTAGGATGTAGTCTTCAGGGAGTCAGTGATAGCAGCCCATCATTTTGGGCACACCCTAAACCCTAAACCATTGTTTCCCCTATATAACCCAGGTAGGTGGGGGACTTTTTTGAAATGCTGGCTTCAAGGCTTCAGATGCTGGATTGAGGCCCAGAATCTCTGTGTATTCCATAGGGTTTAAGGTTTAGGGGTAAGGGTTCAGGGAAAATATACACCACCCCCTAAAACTACAACTCAAACTACTTACCTAAACCCTAAACCCTAAACCCACATATGACGCATTTCTTACGTGGATCCCCCACCCAGTAATAGTGGCTATAGGGATAATAAGGACTATATTACGGTCCTCTTATATTCCTAGTAGTACACTATTACAGGGTGGGGGGTCCTCCTAACCCTAAACCCACATATGATGCATTTCCTTCAAACCACGAGCCCAGTCAGTATACCCAAGTCCCAAGCAACCAATTATCAGCCATTTGGACCCTCATCCCTAACGCCTAATCTCAAAACCCCTAAACCCCTAAGCCCTAAACCCCTTTGCCCCTAAACCCTAAACCGTAAACCCTCAAACCCCTAGAGCCCTAGAACCTTTTGGCAAGGCTCTCATATCCCTGGGCATCCACGACGTCGGCCATCCGGGCAGGCGGGATGCCAACAGGGCTTTGTGAAACTTTTGAACTTCCTGGGTACAAGGCCGGGGTTTCGGGTTTAGGGTTTAGGCGTGGGGGTTTGGGAATTAGGTGGGGATAAGTTGAGATCATAGGTCTAGGGAAAGGAGTTAGAGAATTTGGGCGTAGGAGATGGAGCAACATAGCCACTGGGCAGTCGAGCGCAGCCACATGCCAGGGCGGCCCTGCTTTGGGAGAGCTCAGGAAACCCTGGGTGGCCTCAGGGAGGTCTTAACCATGGGTCCCCTCCATATGAGCTATAGTCCAAACTCTTAGAGGAGGTTGTCTCTGGGATTATTTAGGAAAGCATAATAGGGGTTCTGAAGGGGGATACTAGGAGTTTAGACTATAGCTCATATGAGTCCCCAATGAGGTTTCTTCCATGCCGGAGAGCATTGCCTGGTGGAAAGCCGCTCACTTTTCGACTGCAATAAGATGCTGAAAACCCTGCATGAATCATTTACTGTACAAAAACACCATAAGTCCCAGCAATTGGGGTGCTAAGGGCCATGCAGGATGTTTAGTATCCTCCGTACGGCCCCTGTTTAAAGGACGGTAGTCTGCGCGGGGCCCTTTTTGGGCTTCCATCTTACTTCGGAGGAGTGCCTAGAGCAATGGATTTTCTAGAGGCTTGTTGGAAACTTTACATCGGCTACAATCGTGACCCAACGCCCCCTTCGCTATTAGGCACCAGGTAGTCATGTAGGAGGGTAAAAACTTGGGGCATCCTTCATGAAGGCCCTTATCAAAGCAAAGCTCACATTTTCTTGGCCACGGTTGTCAAACTTAGCATGCTTCCAGTAGATTTTGGTTTTGGGACCCCAAACCCTAAACCCTACACCTTTTGGCTTTGGGGTGCGCATTTTGACAACCATGAAAGTGTCATGCAACCTCGGGGCCCGTACCTTCATGGCAGACCTTGAAGACCCTCAATTAAGGTAGGCCCATGATTCATACATAAACCACCTTCTTTTAAGGGCCTGAATATTAGGATCCCTATCATAATCCCTATTAGGGGGAGGAGATTTATTAATCAGGGGTCTACATTCAAACCCTAAACCCTCAAATGAATCAGTCAGCCCTTCCACCAAAGCAATTCAGGCCTGAAGGCTTTGGAATCCAGATGTTTTCCCAAAATTAGGGTTACCCTTTTGGGGGTCTTTATAGTATTTTGGGACCCCCATTTCTGGTGTCCCTTTGCGGCTCTATAGGCAAATCCTACCTCACGCGGTGTTTCCTGCGCCGCCGAAGATCCCCAATGCACGATACTTCCTGGTATAAGGCATATAGTATGGTGCAAGATTTCCCATTAATCTAGGGGGTTCTAGGGATTATGGAAGGAAGGGGCCTGAATAATTACCAAGACCATCCCCCGGTCGAGTTGAGGTACCCCATGCCATGATTATGCAAGGAGTCTAGGACCATGACATTTTCTTCAGGGTTCAGGGTTTAGGTTTTAAGGCCCTAGGAGTCTAGGACCATGACATGTTCTTCAGGGTTCAGGGTTTAGGGCCTACACCCTAAACCCGCAGGATGTAGGGTTGAGGGTTTGGGGCCTACACCTTAAGCCCACATTATGGAACTGGCAGGAACAACCTCTTCCATTCCAAGACCATGAGTCCGCTGGCCGTCACCTACAACGACAAGAGCATCCTTGAGTAGCTTTCACGGCGTTCAGGTTTGACTGGGTTGCTGTTAAAGAAGTTAGCTTACCTTACTATATTGGGGGAACCATATTAATTGCTATATGTGCACACATACATACCCATTATGGTAACTTAAACCCTAAACTCTAAATCCTAAACCCTATATACCCGTTATATACCCGTTATGGTACGTAACTTAATCTAAGTTCCTGAAGAGCTACCCAGTTTAGGGTTTTAAGGGGTTTTGAGGGGTTTAGGAACCGCGATCCTGGCTGGAAGCAACATCATGCTAAGTTCAGAAAAGGACCATGAAGCTATAGTTTTGTTTAATGGGTTTAGGGTTATGGGTTTGGGGTTTAGGGTCCAAGCAAGGAATAGGAAGCATTACGGCATGCACAAGAGTCGCATCAACTACATGATGGCTGTTTCGCGATGCATCTAGAAGGGGACCATGTGATCCATAGTCTAAACTCCTCAAAAGAGGACTATATGGGGGAGCATTACAGGGGATATTAAGGATTAAGGGGGATGCTAGGAGTTTAGGCTATAGCTCATACGTTCATCGGAGATGCTTACGTTTCAATTGGGTTCGGAAAGTTGTGCGGAGCAGCTGGGGCGGGTGAGGTGCAGGGTACAGTGTATCAAGGTTCCCGGATGCTGCACATTATGGAGAGTTTGAGGATGGAATTACAAGTTTGTCAAGGGAGGCAGGTACCCTTCGGGAGCCCTGGGGAGCATACACTACAGAGGATCAAGTAGCAAGTAGCAGGGGCGCCTCTAGGTTGCCTACCTCATTTGAACGGCCACGGTGAAGAACCTCATACGCGAAAGTGGGACCTCTAAATTTGTGCGGCCTATAAGGGCATACAGAAGTGCAACCCTGTCGAATTCTGACCCGCCACCCCCGAATTGATCTCAACATGCAAAGGTACTATTCTGGGCCATGTCTTACTGTGGGGTGCCATGTTCATGATGAGGCGAGGGGATTATAAGAGGCGAACTCCAAGTTCAAGGACGCACCCGTTGGAAAAAGTGCTTCTGAAGGGTCTCCAAGCGAGGACGAACCCTCAACATCTAACCAAGTACCCAGCGATCGAGACCTTGGAGCCCCAAAACCCCACATAACAGAGCCGTGAACCTCAAGAAACCTCAATTTTTGGGGGGCATTTGGAGCCACGGGAGGTCCAGGGTTTGGGGTCAAGGCTGCACTTTCAACAGTCTAGGTTTAGGGTTTAGGGTTTAGGGTCACTTGGTAGGGGCACTTGGGCCCCAAACCCCAAAACTTAAACCCACATTGCACGCTCTGCCTACTGATCTTTGAGGAATTTCCACGTCGCGACGGCCTTTGAGGTCATGCAGAAGGACTGGCATATCCCATCCGAATAGTATCAAAAGAATAATATATGGACTCGGGCAAATTTCTTGAACCAACTGCCAAAAGCAGCTGCAAATTAAGTAAGAATTTGGCCCAGAGCTCGCAAGTGTTGGCAGTTAGTTCGAAAGGGGGAGGCGATCCAGCAGCCGACCTAACAACTGCCAATATTACTGTCTTAGATTCCATGTATATGTTAGGTATAGGGTTACTTCAAGCAAACCTCAACATGGTTTTGGTACTTATATGGGTTGTTGTGCTAAACTTTCTCAAGCCCGAAAGCCAAACAGCCCCCAGATACACTGCACGTCAAAGCCCAGTCGGTCCCAGAGTAGTCCTCCTCCTCCTCCCCCAGAATAACACCACACCCCAAAATAAACCCTAAACCCTAAACCCTAAAACCCTGGCCCCTAAACCCTAAACCCTAAACCCTAAACCCTAAACCCTGCCTTGTAAACGACTACCGCCCCTTGGATGGAGGGGGCGGGGCTGTATGGGGTTCCTCGTTAATCTAAGGATGAGGAGGATCCTTAGAGTTGAAATTAATTGCTTGCAATAAAAGAACCTTAAACCTAAACTCTAAGCCCCTAGACCCTGTACTGCTTGCAGCTCGGCCCTTGGGACTCACTTTTGGGTTTCCCATCATTCATAGTGGGGAGGCCGGACATTTAGTCCAAAACATTCCGTCTAAGGTTCAGGGTTGCATTGCGCTAGCTTCTCGCCTGAACCCCCGAAGCCCAAAACTTGGAGCCCTAAGCCTGAAGCTTTGACCTTACAAACCGAACTCCAATTAGTATCCTGTCCTGCAAAGCCCCAGCCCCACATACCCTTAGCGCACCAAAGCCCAAACAGGACTCAGACTTGAATTGGGTAACCCTTCTTAGCTCCTTGGCTGCCATTCGATTTTTGGGCTTGGGATTTGGGGTTCCGGGGTGCAGGGCTCAAGGTTTGGGCTTAAGCCTCACGACGTAGAGGTTCGGGTTTGTGGAGGTTGAGGGAAGTGGAGGTTTAAGGATTTTGGGCTTGGCCAGGGACCCTAGGAGAGCTGGGGTGATTTCGGGGGAGATACGGACCACGCCTGAACCATAAACCCTAAAGCCTAAACCCAAAACCTCTAACCGCACTTTTTTTCTGTCGCAAAAACACATAGACAGCCCTGAACCTCCAGGTAGGAGCCAAAGGGCTTGTCTCAGGGCTGCCTTGCTACAAGCATTTAGGGTTTAGGGTTCGGGGGACTGATTCCAGACTCTCACAGGGTATTGTTTTTTGCACTTTCAAGGCTTTGCTGGAAATTATTGTGCACAGGCGAAGCAAATTTTGAAAGCGCTGGCTTTCGAGAGTGGAGGTTTAAGGTTCAGCTCCTTTTGGCATGTGGGCTGCTATATGTGTGCAGAGAGATAAACACCCTTGAATTCAATCGCGACGGGTACGGCGGGGGTCTAGGCCAGGAAAAGCCGTGAAGCCAGAAGTTATTGAATTTGGCTCTACTCATGTCTATGATGCAGGCTGTACTGCAGATCACTTAGGGCCCATACCTATACCTTTTTGCAGGTCAGGGGCTTGAATCCACATCCGCAAGAGTGGCATTTTTGCGTGGAGAATCAGATCCCTCAGCCTTCCCCATACTATATGGGGGGTTCCCAAAATTAGGGGTACCTTATTGGGGGTCCCCGTATGAGGACTGTAGTATATTGGGGTCTATATTGAGGTCCCCTTATTTGGGGAAACTACCATATAACACGGATCTCTGATCTCCACACAGGCCATGCTTCTTCTTCGTTCCAGGATAAAATTTGGGTTCCATGCTAGTTTGGGTAGAACAAGCAGGAACTTACCACTGAGGACTTCGAAGATGAAATTCTGGGGGGGATCGAATATCCACCAGTCAAGTGTCCAAAGAAAGCCTACAGGTACAATTACACTCCCCCAAACTAACATGAAAACCCATATAGCCCTCCTTTAAAGGGGCTGTAGTCTTTACTGGTCTTTTTTTTGGAATTTTCATGTAAGTTTCCGGGAGGGTACGCCAAGTACAAACTCCTGCTCCGATCGCTGCCTCCTGCCACTTCTAGTATGCCAACACCTACTCCACATGAGCTATATATAGTCTAAACTCCTTAAAGGGGGGTTATATAGGGGATTATATAGGGGACTACTATGGATCTATTAAGGGGGACACTAGGAGTTTAGACTATAGCTCACATGATTTCTCACAAGCATAATGACACCACCCTGCTTCACTCAGGGGCTTCATGATGAAGTCCTTAGTTCCCGAATTGGGAATTTTGAAAATGACCCCTGTATAATCTTGAAAGGTGATCCTCAAGAACTCCGTACATTCTCTACGCACCCCCCTGGAGAACCTTGGGGTACCCTATTCTCCCTTCATATAGTCTACATATCCTTGAGTTCTGCTGGAAACCAGTCATAGAATCATTGGCACCCTAAACCTTAAACCCCATAAACGCTAAACCCTAAACTTCCAAACTGAAGTAGTTCTAGGGTTTATAGGGTTTAGGGCCTAAACCCTATACACCCTAAAACCACTTCAGTTTGGAATTGCGCAGGTACTGACTTTATCCCACAAGGCAAGGACAAGCCAACAAACCTGCAGCAGTACATGCGCAGGCGTGGAAGTACCTACTACAGGGTCTAGGGTTTAGCGTGTATTCTGGGGCCCACGTTGTATGAAAAGACATGTTATGCTTGGCTTTTGGTTGTGGATTTTGAGGATTTTCGCCTACTCTTAAGGTCCAGCTAGGGCTCTTGGAGCTGTTGGGCTACACACACTAGGGTGTAGGATGGCGTAGGGTTGTAGGCTTGGGCTTATTGCGAGAGGTATGGTGTGAGGTTGCACGTAGGCTTGCGGAGGGTCAGATTCAGGGATAACTTTGATTACTCTACCTTAGGAGGACCCCCCCAGTAATAGTGACTATAAGGGAGAATAGGGATTACATTAGAGTCCTCTTACATTCTTAGTATACCACTATTACAGGCTGGCGGGTCCTCCTAAACTCTACCCAAGGGCTCCAAAGTAGTTCCTTCTTGGGCTTGCTATGGTTTATGGGTAAGGGATTGTATTATACTACCCAAAAACAACTGCATAGGAGGGTCTGGGTAAACCCTACACTGCTGAAGCTAGAAGCGGGATGTCAGCGGTACGATTCCGTCACAACTCTACTTGAAATTAGCTGGCGGCTTCTAACCAAGATTCTCATATCCATCTGAAGCATAGCGGAGATGCATCGAGGTATCCAGGTTACCTACATGGGCTGACGCTTCATGACTAGGATATGAGAGATGTTTGCGAGTTGTCCGTTGTGTACGACAGATCTCTGTCCGTGATTTACTTCAACGGCTTATGGCAGAACAATTAGGCAAGATGCGGTTGACATTGAAAATTCTGGGTGACCCTAAGTGCCTTCTAGCTTGTGAAGTATAGTGTTCTGGCTTCGGTTGTGCAGGGATTTTAGTAGGGTGGACTGCTTATGGTCCATATAATGCGGCGCTATCGTTTTGTGAATGAGGACACCTGCACGATTATCCGTCCTCCTCTATGCAGCCCAGCATGAGAGATGATCCTTTTGATAAACCTGTTTTTATGCATGGTATAGCGCGACACCAGCACCCAAGTTCTCCCCAATGAGAGGCTTGTCAGACGGTTTAGAGCTTAGGCATCAGGGTCCCTGTAAAGTAGGAAAGTCTCAAATCTGGTATCTGAATGGAACGGCCTCCTGCAAAGAAACCCCAGAAAGGCCTCCCCTGTTTCCACAGCTCTCCGCATGACAGGGGAATGATCGAAATCGTGCTTGGCACCGACATGGCGAAGCACAACCAGCATCTGGACTCCACTTAGATAGGTTTCTGATCCAAAAACCCTAAACCTCATCTACCAGATACCCTAACTGAGGATTATATCCTATAAGTTATAAAACCTTTTATCCCCTACACCCTAAATCATGGATATAGAATCTCCTACGAAAGTTATAGAGTGCCGATAGATTTCCCAACGAGGAACCAGATTGACAGTTGCTGCGGTAAGCAGAAGCGTCTCGTTGACAGCTACCTGATTTAAGGGTAAGTTATAGGGTATAGGGTTTGGGGTTGAAGATGTAGGGTCTAGGAGTCCAGGATTTAGGGTGTGGGATGTAGGCTGAGGGCCTGAGGGCTTTCAATTTTGCATGCAGCCTTGGGCAGTACACTGACACTTCGGGCAACCTGCTACGCTTATTTGTGTAGACGCTGTGCTCTATACCCATATACCCTAAACCTTAGATCCTAAACCGTATAGAGCCCGATAAACTGAAACCTAAACCCGTGCATCGTTGCTTGATGGTCCCTTCGGGTGCACCTCGACAGCCCTGCATGAGGTGCAATTTGGCTTGTAGGTGTTACGCTGTATGTGCGTGTATAGGAAGCCTGGCAAAAGCAGTCATGGTGAAAGTGCATCGTATCTGTATATTTGCATACCTTTGTGCGTGCATGTTCAATGTTCATTTGGGGAAGCCCTAAATTGAAGCCTACAGAGTTTTCTTTATCAGGAACCCTAAAACTGCTCAAATGTCCCTAAACCCTAAACCCTATTTCTTTGGTACTTCCAGGGTGCCCTGCTTTTTGAGGAGCCCTAAAGTCTAAACTGACTCTAAACCCTAATAGAGGGAAGCACCGACCTAGTTCTATGTAGGCTACAAGAAAGAAAGCTAAGTCAAGCCACAACTGCGAGCTCTAAGGGTTTAGGGGTTTAGGATTTCGGTTTTAGGGGTTCGCAACTCACCCTAAACCCTGAACCTCCAAACCCTAGACCCTAAACCCCAATACCCTAAACCCTGAACACTCAAACCCTAAACCGTAAACCCCTAAACCTTAAATCCTAAACTACCCAGGGACATCTAAGATGCGGACCAGGAGGGGAGCGGGCCCTTGTTTTGGAGGGTTTTTTTTGGCATTCAAAGCTGCTTTGGATCTGTTGTGGGTGGGGTTAAGGTGTAGGGCTTAGGATTTAGGTTTTAGGGTTTAGGGTTTAGGTGTAGGGCTTTAGGTCAGGTAGACTGCCCAAACTGGTTGCCTGACTCCGGAAAGAAGTCTGGAGCCCATCGTTTGGGAGTTAGTTGCACAGAACTCAGGGCTTTAAGGGCAAGGGTTTAGGGTTTAAGGTTTAGGGTTAGGGGTATCTCTTTCCCTGGAAAGCCGCCCTACCAGGCACCAGAAAAGCCTGATGAGCTGGGTGGTGCAGACCTCAGGGACATTTGGGTTTTTCCCGAAGTTTGGGCCCTTTTTGGTGGAGTTACCAAGAATATCAATTATACAGGATTTTGCGGTCTATGTTGGGATCCCTTTATTTTATGGAAGCTACTACCAAGAATGATTATAGAATTTAGGGGTCTATGTGGGGGTCCCTCTATTTTATGGAAGCTACCACGTTTTAGGCCACACAGTTTTCCTTGCAAGATACAGTAACGGGAGACCCTTAGGGGATAATCATTAAGGTGTAAGGCTTCGGGTTTATAATAGGGCTTAAAGGATACAATGAGGATAGCCGAACATTCTGAAAGATGTACCCTTGAGGCCCATATGAGCTGTAGTCTAAACTGCTGAAAGGGGGGTTATATTCTAGGGGCTTGCAGAGGGTACTATTACGGGGCTTAATAAGGGGGATGCTCGGAATTTAGACTATAGCTCATACGTAGTTTCAGGTCCTTTGTGGGTGCTGTACCATAGCAATTGCCAAAACGCCTACCAACAAACCAGCACAAGCAGAGAGGAACCTACACCCTAAACCCTAAACCCTAGATTGTAGTATCCATTCTATTTTCCATTATCCCACTATAACCCTTATAGAACCCCAATATAACCCTTATATAACCCCAATATAACCCATAGAACCCCAATAAAACCCCAATATAATCCTTATATAACCCCCCAATATAACCCCAATATAACCCTTATAAAACCCCAATATAACCCAAATATAACCCTTATACAACTTCTGGATAAGGCTGCCAGCTTCAAGAATTCTCTTGAGTCGGGTCCAAGCTGTTGCCTCCAAGACGCATGAGCCCGAAGCCCCCGAAGCCCGACACGTATACGTGGGCCCTAGAAAGCAGTATGCATACGCCTTGGGATACCTAATGGGATCTTACGGAAACACCCGGATTTTAGGGCTTACCCAAACCCTCCTATGTAGTTCCTTTTTGGGTGGTATATTATAATCCCTTACCCAAAACCCATGACAAACCCAAAAAGGAACTACATTGGAGCCCTTGGGTAACCCTTCATGTAGGATCTTTCTGCTTGCGTGCCTTTCGGCGGCCTGTTTCTTGGCTAGCCAACTTCAACCTGTGCTTTTGTCATGAGCGATTTAGCTTTTAGGGTTTAGGGTCAGCAGTATATGGGTGGTTGTCAAAATTATGATCCCTTTTTGGGTACCCTAAATTATTATAGGTGCCGGACAATAATAGGGATCCAAAAAGGGACCATAATTTTGACAACCACCCATATGCTTATGCGTGATTAAGGTAATATGTTGAGCCCCTTCAAGCCGGTTCAGGAGGCTAGCAGCTTGAGGTGGTGCAGGATGACTTCCATCGACAAAAGGCAAGTACCCAAGGGCTCCAATGTAGTTCCTTCTTGGGATTTGTTATGGGTTTTTGGGGTAAGGGATTAGAATATACTACCCAAAAAGGAACTACATAGGAGGGTTTGGGTAATCTGAAGCTAGGAATTCACCGCCCAACCTCAAGACGTAAAGCGCTTCACCAGAGGCTAAAGGGTCCAAATATGGGAAGAGCACATGGGTGCGTGTCAAAATCATGGTCTTTTTTTGCGGGCCCTGCAAGGTATGGCCCCTAATTAAAATATGTGGGCTTGACCGGGTCGTTTCAGCTTCACCAACGATCCTTAAAAAGAATCCCCAAGTGCCTCGTGCGCTTCACTACTTGAACACGAAAGCCCAACAACAAGCTTTAATAGAACTGGAGAACCGAACCGCTGGATAGGAATCTTGGATATTTGGACATTTCGCCCATTGCCTTCATTGGCCATGTTTATTACTGTTTGTTTAACAGCCCTACGCCCTGTTAGAGTGTAGCTAGACCAAGCAAAGCCTAAGCCCTAAACAGACCCAATATCCAAACACAAAGCCTTTTAGTTTAAGCCTTGAAGCATATACTCCAAGCCCTAAACTACCGAAAATTCTAAGCCCTGTAAAGCCCTAAACCCTGAAAACCCTAATCCCTGAATGGTAGCTTCTAAGCGTGTCTAACTTCTTTCCCAGTCCTACCCAAGGCGAGCCAAAATCCTAGACCCTAAATACCCTGAATACCTGAGAAACCCTAAATACCTTAGATACCCTCAATACCTTAAATACCTTAAATACCTTAAATACCCTAAATACCCTCAATACCCTCAATACCCTAAATGCCCTAAATACCTTAAATGCCTTAAATACTTTCAGTACCCTAAATACCCTAAATACCCCATACCCTAAACCCTTACGCTACGTAAGCCCTATAAGGAGTAGCTACCCAAGGCGAGCAAAAATGCTTCAGAATCTCCTTCCTCGGAGCAGGCCGCGGACCCAGAGGAAAGTTTGAGGAAGCCCGAAGGGTTTGGGGTTGAGGGTGAAGGGTTTAGAGATTTAGGGATAAAGAGTTTAGGGTTCTAGGGGTTTAGGTTAAGGGTTTAAGGGTTTAGAGTTTGGGGGTTCAGGGTTTTAGGGTTTAAAGGGCTTTAGAGTTAAGGTTTTAGGGATGTAGGGTTAAAGGGTTTAGGGATTCAGGGTTCAGGGTTTACGGACTCTGGGGTTTAGGGTTCAAGGTTTAGGGGTTGCAGTTTGGGGTTCAGGTCCGAAGTCTTGAACGACTTTTGACCCAGTTGCTGCTTTCGTTGTTGCCCGAGACACTTTTGTTTTGCCTGAGTTTGAGGTTGTATGGGTTTGACTCCATATGATTGGTATTTTATTTCGGCGAGATGATGGCACCCAATGTACAGTAAGACTGTATCCTCCTTTGGTTTGGGGTATGGTTTTTTATATGTAGAACATAGTCTTTCTTGGTTCAACCACCAAAAAAGCACTACTCATATGAGGTTGCTCCATGGTGGGAGACCCTGGGACGCTCGGGAGCCTTAGGGAGGCCCGTAGGGAATCCCCTTTAAAAAGGAAACCTCCATGAGACTGAGGGCTTTTAGGATGTGGGGATTGGTCTAAATTCCCTAAAATACGGGGTCCTATATTTGGGTTCCCATAAAAATACAGGGCCCTACATAAATTTGCCCCATTTTGGGAACAGTAATTTAGGGAGACTACCATGTAGGGTTTCGGGATTTTAGGGTTGAGGCTTTAGGGATACAGCGACTTAGGTTTTAAGAAGTAGGTAGAAACACGGTTTAGGGTTTAGGGTTTAGGGTTTAGGGAAGAATGGCCCGAAGCCAATAAGCAAGAGCCAGAACGGTGTTTGTTGCAACATGCTCTAAGCTTCTGGCTTGGAATTAGGGATTTCCCTGCAGGCTACATCCCAAACCTTGTAGGTTCTCAGTCCCTATCATTACCGAGCCCCTACGCCTGTAAGAATGTGCCCTGTGCTAGATGGCATCGTGTGTTATTCATGCTTAAAATCCAGCGAAGATCTTTCCATCCCAGGGGCACGGATGAAACCCTATAAAGTTCCTATAAACCCCCATATAGTTCCTTTAAAACCCCATATAGTTCCCATAAAGCCCTATATAGTCCCTATAAAACCCTATA